>CM032060.1:7491323-7789197 GCA_018831715.1 Matsumurasca onukii | reverse complement strand
TGGTTGCAGACAAAGTTAACGATCTACATGCTCTTGTGTGTGTCAAGACTATATTGTCTAGGATATAACCAAGTAACACAGACACACACATTTCAACCAGCAGGGCTGCCAACACATAAATCTAAAGTGCCGATGTTGCCAACTTAAGCTTGACAACATATTGTTCAGCTGTGACATTGGTTCCAGACAAAGTTAACGATCTACATGCTCTTGTGTGTGTCAAGACTATATTGTCTAGGATATAACCAAGTAACACAGACACACACATTTCAACCAGCAGGGCTGCCAACACATAAATCTAAAGCCGATGTTGCCAAATTAAGCTTGACAACATATTGTTCAGCTGTGACATTGGTTGCAGACAAAGTTAACGATCTACATGCTCTTGTGTGTCTATTAAATATATTGTCTGTAATATAACCAAGTATCACAGACGTACAAAATCAAAGATCTACATGCTCTTGTGTGTGTCAAGACTATATTGTCTAGATATAACCAAGTAACACAGACACACACATTTCAACCAGCAGGGCTGCCAACACATAAATCTAAAGTCCTGATGTTGCCAAATTAAGCTGGACAACATATTGTTCAGCTGTGACATTTATTCTGGACAAAGTTAACGGTATCCATGCTTTTTGTGGTATTTGCTAAGATTCCGGTCTCTATGTCAAAACTTCATAACAATTACTTTGTAATACAATTACGGTCTTACTTTGGAGTACCACATTCAGTCACTAATTAGATGAAACTCAGCTATTTAGCACTTGCTGGTTTCTATCGACTAATTGATTGGTGGCAGGGCAACCGTTCATTGGGACAGGGATGCCAACTGTCAATTTCTTCATTGGCTGTGACAATATCGAATAGAAAATAGTTTGATGTAACCATTGAAATTATTTAAAATTACAATAACTCCAACAAGCAAGACAACGCTGACTTTTTCAGAAGCTGGGAACCAGTCCTGAAGAAGTCTTTTCGATAGTTTCACAGCCAATAAGAACATTGTTGGAATCCCTGCTCTGGGCGGTTGGCAGCCCTGCCACCAATAAGATAGCGGTCAGCAACCAGCAAGTACCTCAGTGAAGACGGTACTCGATAGCGATACCGAATTTTTTATCTGATTATCATGATTTTTGACGTGGTGTGAACAGGAATAAATTTATTAGAAAAGGGGTGAAGTGGGACACCGGCCACGAATGCCTAAGAGTTAAATGCTCTTTTAGATTATTAAAAGACACAATTTTGTACTGTTGAGCAGCGTTCATATTGGGAACACGCTCGCGCGGGTATAAATGTTTCAAATCTATATAAATAAAATAACACTTTTGTCTGTACATTGCAATGAATCCATCGGTTTTGGTTTTGAGTGTTTATATACTTTGCAAAGACCGAAACTGGCGTCAAAAAAATTGTCTGTCCGTCTGTAACGTGTTTAAAGCATCTTGGACCGCTTATAACCGGCTGAAGCTATGGCGGTGAAACTTCGTTTAGGGTTTAGCCTATTACGCAGTGTGTCTTTAGCTATACTTTATACCCATACAACATCTACAAAATAAATGGCGAAGGACCAAAGTGGGCACTGAGCATGGTTATAAGGCATATTGGACCGCTTATATTTGAAAATCGACTGAAGTTACGGTAGTGAAACTTTGTTTAAAGGTTTAACCCATTACGCAGTGTGTTTTAGCTATATTATGTATCCATACAACGTCCACAAAAAAATGGCGAGGGACTAAAGCGGGCACTGAACACGTTTTTACAGCATATTGGGCCGCTTATTACTGAAGAACGGCTAAAGCTTTGGTAGTGAAACTTTGTTTAAGAGTTTAACCCATAACGCAGTGTGCCTTTAGCTATTGTTTGTATCCATACAACATCCACAAAATAAATGGTGGGGACCTAACTGGGCTCTGGAAACGCCGGAATGGTGGGATTACTATGACTCTCACAAGGTAGCCAAGCACCTATAAACACTTATTTGGTTTACGTTTATCTGTAAATTGAAATGAATCCATCGGTTTTTGTTATTAAGTTTTCTTACACTTTGTAAAACCAAAACTGACGTATAATATTAAACACAACCGTGCGAAGAACAGGTACGTCAGCTAGGAAACTTAGGCTAAAAGCACACTTTCAAAATTAGGGAACAGGTGTAAGGATCGGTAGTTTGATGCCAGTACCCGAGCTACAGCCTGCCTTTGTACAAAAATACTTCAAAGTCATGATACTATAATATTTTATCCGTGGCGAAGCACGGGTACACAGCTAAATAAGTAAAGCACTGTTCAGTGGTAAGGCCTGACATTCATTTAAACTATTTTCCTGCTCAGGCCCTAAGACTGTTCAATAAGTTACCAGCTGAAGTAAGGATTTCAACAGAACGGGAGTTTAAGACGAGAGTAGAAAAATGGTTGGAGACTCGCCCTTTTTATTCTCTGTCCGAATTTCTGGGATCAGATATGAGGACCATCTGATTGGCCTATTTCCACTGCCCCACGCCAAAGCTTTGTAAATAGTTAAAAAGTATTTTATTTTAAAAGTTGACGCTATCTATCTAGTATGCTCGTCAAGGATGAAGAGATTGGTAATGGTATAAACAGCCTATTGGCAGTCAACTGAGGGAACAGGAAAGGTTCCGTCTCGGAATCCAATTATAATTCACTCTGTTCCTGATATAACAAGGAATAGAGTGACTCAAGTTTGTTGTTTCAAGTTAAAGACAATTACTTATTTTTGTGCACGGTTTACATTTGAATATGTTAGGATAGCTAGTAGAAATTAATTTTTGTCTTTTTCCAGGTATGTGGAGATTTTGTCATCATCAGGGCAGAAAACGTAAGTTTTGAAGTTTCATCAAAGTTTGAGGTACCTAGTTCAAAAGTGTTTAATGAAAGGTAGCAACTAAAGTCAACAAGAAGGGTTTTGTACATTTTAAGGTCTGAGAAAATACTCTAATTTAGAGCTAAGAACTAGCTAATTATCTTCTGGTAGATGGATTCTGTTTAATTCAGCCATTAAAGCATAATACTAGACAGACCGACTAAGCTAATCTAAAGGTAAAAGTAAAGTTTGTCTTGTTTTGACGAGATGAAGGTGGGGCTACAAAGTTATCTCTACCGCTCAACCTCGACCTAGCGTTACCGACCTAGCGGGGATCGAACACGCGGCATGGCAGTAGTGAGTCTGTAGTCGCGCGCGATACCAATCATGACTTCATGAAAAAATCTTAACGATCTCAAATACAAAACTGAACGCAACTAGTCGATTATCACGACTCGATATGTGCAAGACGAGAGCCAAGTTTATCACCATTGACTAGGCAAAGGCTTGCCAAGTGATCGCAATCAGACATTGTTGCCAAGCCGACATCAGTGTTGCCAATATCTGGGCCTGATCCATTCGATTCGACTGGCAATTTACTGTAGGAAACGCGTAAGTCTGAGCACCTCAGAAACAATATTTAAACTATAAACATAACCGACGCGTAGTCTACCGTGAATCCTAGCTAATTTCTTATAGTGGAGTACATTTTACACAGGAAGTCCCCATTTGGGAAAAGCGGGATTTTCCACAAAACTTTACATAATATGTAATAAAAACCGTATTTATTATCCGATTTCGAATACAATTAGAATAACCATCTATGACTCTGTACCCGACATGTATACCAACAACTATAATATCCTTTATCCGTTTGGCCATACAAGGATGGTTGCTGAAAATAGTACCGTAATCAGGTCAACAATAAAGTGTTTACAATATAAAACCCCATTTTGTTGGGGAAATGTTTTCCCAAAGTACCATTTCCAGTGAACTAATTTTACTGGTTAGTGAACGTAGCCTGGAGTTGTACAAAAAAGGGGGGTTACTAAATGTCGTGAAAACTGGACAAAAATGCGACCTCTAGAGTGGTCAAACAGATATACAGTGTTTCCATTTTGTCTCAGGAAATGTTAGGAAGTTCAGCGACTTCTTATCGTTAGTTCAAAACTGCCTAAAACATGTCTACGACGTTTCTTTCTTTGATGCGGTAGAAATGAATCTACTTCCTATAGAGATTTGTTAACAAAGTCTTAGTCAGTTTTTAATTTAACTGGGTGTTCCATACTTTGAACTCTCGAACGTCTTTATTAAGTTTAAGTTACGTCCTTAATTTAATAAGCTGCCATTGAGTATTGGGTTGAGACAGGGAGTTCTAGTTTACACTGTTCTTCTTATTTTATCTATACCTTTAAAATGAGATGTCATTTAACGGGTCTTACCATTTAAAAGTTTTAGCTCTCCCCCCTCCCAAATCCATTTGGAGACAATGGGCAAAGTATGTCCCAGTATTGACTAAAAACATAACTTTAATTTACTATAAAGGGATCCTGAGTTTCATTTCTCTATCCTTATCCATTTAAAATTTAGGAGGGTGTATCCATACACTTCAGGAGGGCCAGTATTTACAGCTTGTATTGGTGTACAATAATAAAAGTATAAAACCGATCAAATAGAGGATTGAATAAATAAATAAACCAAATTACAGGTCTAAGTTTATTCTTTATCACATACATCCTATTTCATATCATATACAATGTATGTTACAATTCTAAGATTGTAAAACGCATCATGGGCAAGGACACAATGTACTAATTTCACTAAAAATAATGATTCTTAATCTTGTTTCTACCAGAAAATATATCAAACATGAGTCGCTCCTCTCTTTGCTAAGCTCACAAAATACCCTTCTGAGTTTATCAAAACAATTGAAAATTTTTTCTTCAAATTGTCGATGTCCATCTTTGTTGTTATTTCGTAGTTTCGGACCACGTGTAACACCATATTTTTACCAACAAGTCCGCGTATCTTTTCCTAAAACACAGAGAAAATGTACGTCACACCAAAAAACATAATGTCATAATATTACATTTATATTATTTTGTTGTGTTTTTTATATCTCGGTTAAGTTTATGAGTTACCAAATACCGTTGACTGACTTACTGATTTAATCACTAACTAAATTTACTAAACGAAGAGAATATTTTAAATCAGGAAAAAAGCTCACTCAAGTAGTAACGCATTATGTGCTTATTAGCGAATTTCCTTGTGGAAAAATGAGGTATGCATGCCGTTTGCATGGTAAGACCTAGACCCGAGACCATGAAATGAGCACCTAGCACCTCCAGAACACTTTTATTGTTATTCGCCAATATGGCAAAAATTATAAAATCTATATATTTTTAAGTCTAAACCCCTTTTAATTCAGTTAAAAGGTTTGGAGTTTAATAGCACATTTACATGTACTGTAGATTCTGTATTAGTGTTGGGGATGTGTGTGTTACAAGCTAAAACTCATAAAAAATATTTTAATTATATTATCAGAAATAAAAACTAGGAGTTTCGTAATTTTGTCTTACTTGGAAAATTTATTGCATTTTAAATGCTGACACTCATTTTAAAATGGCAGTTTTCCCCAATAATCGATTCCTAATGGTAAATATATATTTCTGTTGTAAACTGTTTGATTGTACGTGTTGTTATGAAGGCTTTGATTAGAGAGAAAAGGTAATGGCCATTTAATACTGATTGTAGTATTTGCTTCTTCTCTTGCTTATCACAAACTGATACAATTCTTTTTTTACATTTTAATCTCTACTGCATTTCATTGATACAACCCTAGTTGACTAACCTACGCAGTTTCTCGGCCCTCCACTGAAAGGCAGGAAGCTCTTGGGGTCTCGGTTAGCCCTCCTTTCCGCAGAGAAGTGTTCAGGGTTGAAGATCTTAGGGTTGGGGAACACTTCAGGGTCGTAGTTCAGCCCTCCAAGAAACAATATAAACGAGCCTCCAGCTGGAATCGTGACATCTCCTGGACACAAACAAACCATTAAAAACAAAGACATGTCTAATGCGGCAGGTTTTTTGGGTAATATTACCCAATAAAACCATCATTTTGTACAAGCATAATTATTTGTTCATAAGTTTGCATCACTGGTTTAATCGCTTCAATTTATCTATTAACTGGTCGGTACTGTTGCAGTCATATTGTAATTTTGATTTTCTCGTTTGATGTTATCGTGAACAAACGCAGTAATAGTTTTAGCAAAGATCAAAGAGTGTTTTATGTTGAAGGATACTTAAAAACCAAATAGATTTCTTCGTGTCAAGAGGCGTTTGAGATCAAGTTTGCAGGTATGAGTATTCCAAACAAATCTAGCATTCACAGATTTGTTAAACATTTCAAAGAAACATGTTATGTAGGCGATGGAAAACATAACAGAAGGCGGACTATACTGAATGAAGAAAAGTGGGAAGATGTTAGAGTTAGATTGGACAACAAACCTGAAACATCTTTAAACATTTTGGAAAACAAAAACATCGAGAGCCACAGACATAAACAGCTAGGATGTCAAAATTAAAAAGCAAGGCCATGCTGATATTTATATTTGCCTCACGTGGACTTATGCTGCTAGAGTGGATTCCTCAGGGTCTAGACAGTTAATTCTGTCATTTACTTTAGGGTTTGAAACGCCTGGGTTTGCAGAAAGAGACCCAGATTTGTGGCCAAATCAGTAATGAATGCTTCACGATAATGCACCCTCTCACACCACCCGCACTGTCAGGAAGCTTTTTGCCAAAGGGTCCACCACAGCCCTTCGATACCTTCCCCACTCACCGGACTTGGCTCCCTTTGATACTTTTATTCCCCTAAATCAAATAAAAGTTGAAGAGACACCATTTTCATACTCTGGAGTACATTAATGAAGCAACAACGGAAGGACTTGCAGAGGTAACAAAAGATTGATTCCGTGAGATTACCCAAGGCTGGAAAGACCGAATGAAGAAGTTCATAAGAGCAAAGGGGAGTACTTTGAAGGGTGCAATGTGTGATTTTACGTTAGTTTTTAGATGATTAGATAAATAGATGATTTTATAAATAAGTCCGCGAACTTTATCATTATATCTCGTATAAGTGTCATCTCTACAAGTAGCATTTATCGTCCGATTTTCATGAAATTAGGCACAAAAGGTACAAATGTTCCTTTTGTAGATATCTCGTTCGAGTTTCTTAACCAGCAAAATTAGACTACCGGAACCCCACTTTTGAGGAGAACTTTTCACCAAAACGAGGTTTTAATGATGTAAAATCAGCAAATTACGTCCGGATTTGATGAAATTTACAATAACTATGTATGTTCTCTTTATACACCAATGAGTCCCATCAACATCTAAAATGTGCACCAAGTT
The DNA here is from genome assembly GCA_018831715.1 of Matsumurasca onukii. Classification (NCBI taxonomy): domain Eukaryota; kingdom Metazoa; phylum Arthropoda; class Insecta; order Hemiptera; family Cicadellidae; genus Matsumurasca; species Matsumurasca onukii. Next base: position 7,781,964 of record CM032060.1, on the reverse strand, counting down.
TTATCAAAATGGTGGCCAAAAAGTAATTCCTCGCTATAACTGGACGAGTAGTTATTTTCTTGATAACTTAACACGTGTTTTCCTTTCATGATATATAGTAGAACTTCTACTAAAAACCCGTAAATCTAATGAATAAAATAAATAAATAAACAGTTGTCGTAAGTACGGAAAAATCTGAGGCCGAAGGCCGAAGCGAAGCAGTGAGTGGGTGAACTGAAGTAACAAATTGCAAAGAAAATTCGATTCACTCATGAGCCAGCGGTGATTTAGCACTTAACTGTGTGTTCTTGGTTTTAAGTATTGTCAATAATAAACACTATTTGCTAAAAACCACGATTGCGTTTGTTTCACAATAACATTAAACTAGGAAATCAAAACCACAATATTATTGCAACAACACAGACTAGGTAACAGACATTGAAGAAAGAATTTGTGATGACAACCTATAACATAAACTATGCTTGGAAGGAATGCCTTACTTCGGTTTGAAAACGTTTAAAAACACTTGGTATTACACTTGGTATACAGGCTGGGCCAAATTAAGCGTTACAGTTAAATTGTATCGCTATTCCTCGAAGAAACACGACTCAAAGTAATCCTACAATATCGTAGCCTACCCATGGAGTTTAAAACAGTTTAAAAGTTTGAACGTGTAATGTCCAAAATTGTCATAAAATGTCGAAAAACTAGTTCATCTATCTTATAAAATTTTGGTTACACAAAAATTCGACCTGCAGCAATGATACACATATATACATACGAAATATACATATGTTTATAAAGTTTTGAAATACAGAGCACGAATCTGATTTTTTGTGTTTGGTAATACATATATATATATTTGCAAATATGTAGGCCTATATAAAGTGTAAAAAAAGCTCAAAGCGTTTTCGGGGGTTTCAGGATCGGTGCTCAAGGTCCCTGGCCTAGCTGTTACCATGCTGATGGCATGAATATCTCATTTTCTATAGGAAATTCTATTAAAAAGATATGCCATTTTGGAACACTGCCTCACAGATCTCAGGTATTGTAATTTACATCCTATTTCTAGGATGGATTTTTCAGAACATAACTTCCCCGCAACCTTAGTTGGTTTTGGGTCTTTTCTTGACCTAGTTCTAAGTCATCAGTCGCTTTCCTAATAGTGAAAGGGATCGTCATCCCCCATCTCAGCGTCTCCTGGTAGACTTGCTCCAGATACGTCATCTTCTGTAGATCTTCAACTGTCACTTCTTCCCGATCACCCATCACTGACTCGATCTCCTCTAATAGCCTGTTCTGTGGAAAGTGAAAAATTAGTAGTGTAAACTGTGCTTGACTTTATACAGAGTGTACTAAAAATATGAATCCTCCTGTTTAACAGTCTTATCAGCGCTTCTTGGAAGATTTGCTCCAGATATTTATGTCATCATCTGTAGATCTTCAACTGTGACCTCTTCCCAGTCACTTATCACTGACTCGATCTCCTCTAGTCAATCAATCAATCAATGGTTTATTGCATAAACATTTCTACAATGCATGACAACCGTCATTTGGGATGTGTAACTAAAATTGTTCATTCACTCAAACATCGAGCACTCTTTCAAACATACATTGTGTGCACTCATTCATCTTCATTCATACAAATTGTTCCGTTCTAGCTCTTTGATCATATTTAAATAAATAAATAAAATAAAAATGCCTTCATTACAGATTCTCTCAGTATAAGTACTGTTTTACAGAGAAACTTAAGTCAATCTTAAACCTATCATAGTCTAGTTATACAATACAATACAAAAAGCTATACTTTACTAATACTATTTTAAAAGCTTTTTAAGTTTGGCCCTAAGCGTGCCTAAGGCAAAAGTTTTGAGAGTAAAGGGGAGGTCGTTGTACAACTTTGGGCCGAAATATGAGAAACTATTCCTTTCCATCTCCTGATTGACTTTACGGAAATGAAGTTGCCTTCCATGGCGGGTTCTCCGCTGCGAGACCTCATCTCGAAGAGAGAGCCTCTCACAAAGGTACTGGGGCTGTTGCCTTGTGAATCATGTCAATCCTGCAACAGGTCATGATCCTGCAAACAGTCTCCATCCCCACTATCTCTGCAGCATCTCTAAACGGAGAGACATGGTCGAATCGCTTCAGACTAAAGATGGAATGAATGGCAGAGTTCTGCAACTTTTGAATGCGCTCAGTCAGTAGGTCCAGTAGGTGAACACCGACAGGACCAGTGACTGCATGAGTTGTAGCTTTTACTGACTCAGGTAACACACTTCCGAATCTGTACAGTCCTCTCAATCTACCCAAGGCACGCTGGGGCTCCTGCGTTACATGATCAGTGATGATGAGCCACTATTAAGCACGACACACAGAGTTCTGGCCTTTTCACACAATGTCAAGCTCATCACACCATCAAGCATGACATAAGTCAATGAGGGACTGCACAGTCGTCCGTGGAGCAGTATGCATCACAGTACACTTAGCCGTATTGCGTTTCAACCCATTAGCTGTTGACCAGCTCGAGATGGCCTCTAGATCTGAATGGATCTGCCCAATCGCAGTTCTCATTTGGGAAGGCTCATAAGACAACTGCTGAGAGGTATATAAGTGCACTGTACAATTTTGTACACAAAGTGGCAGGTCTGATGTGTTCAGATTGAACAGTATAGGTCCGAAACGAGACAGCTGCCCTGTGGGATGCCTTGACTTGATGAGCGGGGTAGATGTTTTACTCTCCAATTAGGTCACCTGCAGCCTGGATTCTAGATAAGACCCAACCCAGCTAATAATCTTAATAATCGTATCTTAATAATTAATCGTAATAATCTTCGTTGTGTAACTACACAGTATTAAGTAAATAAGTGTTGATATTTACCTGAATTTCTATGTTTTAGCAAGTGCCAAGACACAGTTTGAGATAGTTACAGCTACTGTGTCTGTGCCCTGAAAATAATTCAAATTCAAAATCTTTATTTTAGTCAGACAATTAACCATTGTATTGTAAACGTCAATAGAATAATTTGCATTTTGAATATTTATAAAACTTAAATTGTTGGTAAAACAGTTAAAACTGTAAACCTATATGTTCATAGAATAATTAAATATTTTAATGTAGGTTTGAAAACTCAGTTAAAGAATAAAACTTCGTTCTAAAAGAAATTTTGCTAGCAACAATTTAAAGTTTGGTTGCGAGTAATTTTGTAATATAAATTAGTAATTTACTCGTATTAAACAATTTAGGTCCGATATTCTAAGGTAATTTAGATGTTAGTTTAAATCGATGAGAGTTGTCTGTGTCCAAACTGGTGCCGGGTTGTATAGTTAAGCGTGACTACACCAGTGAGAAAGGTTTCTGATTTTAATTTGTGTAACACCAAAACTTCCAAAATATATAAAGAAAAATCAACGATTTGAATAAGTTTCTACAATGCACTATTTCGTACTGTATGGTCCTGTAGTTGTCCGGATACTCCTCTTTTATGAATAAAACGCGCAGATAGTTTGTTTGGGGTGTAGAGCTCCATAGAACGATTCCATTAGAGAACAGTAATAATAATGTATTATTGTAATAATTATAAAATACTAGCTGAAAGTACCTGGGAACATTGTTAACATAACTAATAATAGTAATAAAACGTCTTTATTTAATTTAACAAAGAAAAGTTAGGCTTAAAAGCCCTTTCTACCACTTAACCTCAACAAAAATATAAAAAAAAACTATAACTACAGACATAGGCCTAATAATATAAATAACAAACAAACAAAGGAGCACAACTGTGTGTATATTAAAAAAAATGCAAATTTAAAGTAAAAAGGGTTCCCATATATCGTTAGAAAACAATTCCAATTCGCCTGTTAGTTCACCATCTTTTTCTTCCTAAGAAGATGGCTATCCAGTCTTGCCACGGGGAGGCCGGCAAACGAACAGACCGTATAAAATGCAGTGCCCGCCAAAATAAACAGTGCTGAAATCGAAAAAACTGTACCATCCTTCTTAATCAGCTGTGACAGCAGCATTTAATTATTTTAATTATTAATTATATTAATTAGTCTACGTGTTTATTTTTTCTTTGCGGTTAGATTCGGCTGAAATGGTGTTGACAACTGCGAAAAAGACTTTTATTGTAGAGCATTATTTCCGCTCATACGGTATTGGGCGTGCAGGTGGACCAAGTTTGTCCCACACTGCACTTCGGTTTCAAGCGAATTTTCATAAAAAACTCGTGAACACGCAACGTACAGCTGACCATGGGAAAAGCATTGGCTTTCCATATGCAGCCCAGCCACTTGTAGAGATTGTAAGTTGCCAGTTGTAAAGTTGGCAAAGGCAAGCTTTAACGGCAATAGAAGGCGTTTGAAGGTTAATGGCAAATATGATGGGATAATAGGTACTCTGGGAATGAGCACAGTATCCCCTTTTGGGGCTGTGACAACATTCAACTTCAACGCCTTCGCCAAAAGTCTAGTACCATTACACAGTTGAGGCGCTTCCAAGTTACGCAGTAACATGACCCCCCAACTTTAAATCTAGTTTGTGAGGAAGGACTAAGTGCCTGATTCTGTCATTTTCCAGTCGATCCTGGTGTACATCAGGATTTGTATTCGCTCTTTGTCAGGCATGCCTGATTCTATTAGCTAACAGCCTCGCGTATTTTTCTCGCAAGGATTCTGTAGCTCTTGCGGAGCTTACTGTCCTAGCCTTTGCTGATATTTGAGAAAGGTTGGGTTTTTTCTCTTTGGCACGACGAAAAGAAATTTTACAGACCGAAATACAAACAAAAGCGAAAAGATAAAATTTATTTTTTTACGAAGTTTAAAATTGAAAGATGGAATCAAAAAGTCCACCGTTATTTAGCCAGCGTTTAAATATAACGCAAGAACCCAAAAGTTGTAGGCCTGGCCCACGGCGTGCCGAGCTGTAGTGTGTGGTGCGTGTAGTGATGGTTCAGGAATGGTGTTTTCCTCGACGAAGCGAGCTTTCCGAGCAAACGGTTGAAGATACGACAAAATGCTCAGAACCATTTTGACCAATGACCAGAAACGACAAAAAAGGACACGGATTCGTTTAAATCCGTTTGCAAAAAAGCTGAAATAACACGGATTTAAGGTGTGTTACGTCCGGACAGTAACTTTTCAAACCTATTGTACTATTGTATCGATTGAAGTTTCTCGAGGCTACCTCCACCTGTTGTCGTTCCTTAACAAATCAAATTAGACGTTGTTGTGCCAACAAGGGTGAACCGTACTAACCAAAAGGTTGTCTAATGTTATAAAATTATAGCAGTTGAGTTTGCATACTTACGGTTAAATATAATGTTGTCAAATCTGATTTAACGTCATATTTGGAGCTAAGTTCAGGATATTCCTTTTCTTGAGCAGTGATCACGTCATTGTATGTACATGTAGTACCTTAAAAGCAACAAGAAAACAACAATTAGGACCAAGAAATTAGTAGGGATTATGGTAACATTGCCAGCAACTTGATTAAGTGAATTTGATTGATTTGCATTAAAATATTTGCGCTCATGGTTGCGCCCTTGTTATACGTTATTTATTGATTGTTTGAAAAAGTAGCTCTTCCTAAACTAAAGTTAATAGTTATTATAAAAATAATTAAACCATTATCGAAAGCAAAACCTAGTTTACTATGTTTATTTAACGTTTACTTACTCTTTGATGTGTCATCTCGGTTATTGTGATTTTTTTTTAGGTGTTTCATCTGAAAACAAAATTAAGTGCAAGAAAAGACTATTTTATGGTGGGTAGATAGCGCATAGATGCCGAATGACTTAGAAAGGCCAATCAGTATAATAAGGCAGCTCATACACAGAATGCGCGCGAAGGAATTCTTTTAAGAGTCTCAAGTAGAGCCACACACACGTGTAAGTTCGTTTGTTCACAAAAGTCGCACGATTTAGTTACATATAAGCCATCGACATCGAAAAAACTCGAGCATGTGGAGCTGAGGGAGGAGAAAGACGACGAGAGATGGCAGCGCTATCTCTGCTTGGGCTGCCGAACTATATAAGTAGTTTCCTGTCTCATCCATTTAGCATCTATGCACCATGTACCTACCGTAAAATTATCAGTTCTTTGCTGCAAGTATATTATATTTACTCATTTTCCTCTAATAGCTGTTTTGCTGACATATGTTGCTCTTTTTTTCACGAAATAAAGGTTTGTTTGATTATCTTTGAGTCCCCACGGAGACAAAAGTAGTGTTGACGATTCTTATGTTGCAGTTACAACAGCTAATTTAATGAGTTTGTTTTGAATCTTAACCCAGTCTAATTGGAAAACAGTGTATCAGTGATATAAATCAGACTACTGAGTTAAAATCATTGTTTAACTTCAGTTTCTTTATATCACACAGAATAATTGAAAGTTACTTCTTAATATGATTTTTATTATGACAAAAGTATCGTTCATAAAATATCTTACTCATTTTAAAAAGTCTGGACGCTCCTCCGGTTTTAGGAATGTGGTTAAATATATTAAGGATTAACAATTGAACAGTAAATTTGCACCTTCTTATCCTAAATTAATAAGTTGAACAATGCACATAAATTCTAAAGCTTTTGTTCAAAAAAATAACTTTTCAATATTCTTCTGTTTTTTTTTATATTTTTATTATTCATGTATAAATGGAGTACTGCTATACTACTACCTTGTCAACTATAAAGGTATATTCTAAGTGCAAAGCCCAACAATCTGATGTCTAGGCTATTACTCGTGTATTCCCCGAATAAGTTAATAGTCACCGAATAAGCCTTTACCGAATAAGTAGTCAGGTTGCTAAACAATGCGTCCATTTCCTTCAAATCTCTTCCGTAGAAAAAGTGAAACAGTGGTTTGAATCGCAGCCAAAAGCATACAATTTGCTTTGCCATTAAATCTGATATCCTGAAAAGGCAAGAAATGTTAACATTACAGTACTTCTGTTTGATGGGACAATCTAAACTTTATAAAACCAGAAGGCCAGTTGGTTAAATTTTCTATGCAGTTTCAAGGTTATTTTTGTCAATGCTTCTCTGTGATTTCTTAGTCTTTATATTCCTCCGTGTCAATGCGATTGATGTTTTGTTTATATTATGTTTTAGTACAGTAGGCTATTGTTATACTAAAAAATGTTTGACGAATAAAATATATTTGAATCTTTGAATAATACTTATGCTTTATTGCGTTTGTTACGATTTTGAGATTGTTCGATATATGACAGATTTATAACCACTTTTTGTCGGTGGACTTTTCTACTTTTCTTCAGATATACCAGTTAATTGTGTCTCGGTCTTAAAAACAAATGTTTTAACAAAATGCATTTGCAACTTTAAGTTTATAAGCCTACACAATCCATATAAGAAGATAAAGTGCAGTTTATTCAAAGTTGGGATAATGTGACGAATAAGAATTTCGTTTTGACACGTTTATTTGAACTCAATTACTTAATATTAGTAACATGACAAACGGTTTGATTACCTTCCAATGGTATGTTCTAACTTTCGTATCTCTTCATTATTCGGTGTGAATTCAAGATCTGCACCAAGAATAAGATCTAAAAGTTGTGAAAATAAAATAAGTCTCGGTTAGCTAGTGACTAAGACACTGGACCTTGAAGCTTAAGGTAGTGAGTTTTGGTCTGCCAAATATATACGTTAAAAATGTAATATGGCACATACCACCCTTATAACATGCATACCAAGAGAAAGATTTTCACGTATTTAAATTCACGTATTCTGGAAATTCAGGCCTTCGTAAAAGATTTCGAGCTATCGAAGAAACAATTCAACTTTTGAAAAATCGTCAATGAACTATCCTATTTTTTGTTTGTCTACGTTAATGGCATTTTAATTTGTTCTTAACGTAGGGTTTGTGGGCATCACAAAACGCTTTTAGGGAAAGTGGTCCAAACCCTTGTGCCTGCGCCGGGAATCAAACCCGCGACCTTGCGCTTTGCAAGCCGTGACTCTACCCACTGAGCCACGGACGCAGGCGTTTTGTCAACAAGATAGTAACGGGTCCAACTTTTAGTGATAAATCGAAGTTGTACTGAAGTTATCCTGAAGAATACTTCATGCTCCTAATGTTAAAACTTCAAACCCAAGACATCAACCTCTCCGAGCATTTTCGCCCTACGAACCGTCACGGAAAGATTTTGAACTTGGGCTAAGTAAATGGTCCACAAGCCTTCACAAGACACCGTTCAAATATGAAACAAATTGCTCGATTTTATAAATTGTCCCGATAACCAGTTAAGTAGTTTAAGACTCGTCGCAGAGGGGTTTCCATTACGGTTGGGATATAGGAACCCAACTGGCTGAACTGACAAGGGGAACTATCCCTTTTAAATAAATCAAATCTTTTCTAAATATGCATGTGACACGAGTCCCCCAAGAGGTTTCACTAAACGAAATGTGTATAGGTAATGGGAGTTAGTCGGGGCTTGGTAAAACATATGTAACACATTCTAGAAGAGTTGTAATATATATCACAAAAAGTCATAATAGTGGCTGTGGTGATTTTCAAGAAAACATTTTGACTATTCAGTCACGTCAGGAGAAAACTACGAAATTAAACTATTTAATTCTAATTAACTAGAATATATTAATTAACTGGGTTCAAGTTCTCGTCCAAATATTTTGTCTTCAAAGTTCTTTAATAATTAATTAATATAATAATATAGATTAATTACGATAAGCCCTTGAAAACGTTACTAATGCGTAGGGAGTAATTTTCTCTTGAAATGGCTAAACAGTTTGAAATAATTTCTTGTACATTATGGATACAAAGGTAGTTTATGCACTTTCTCTTTAACACGGCACCGTGTTATTTTATTCAATTCAGCTATCAAAAATATTTATCTTAAACATCCTGAAAGAAATCTGAACGCACTCTTAAAGAACTATATTCTCCCTCTTCGTACATGCCTTATTGTAATTAAAACTGTACTTACTGGATATATTCATGATGGAGTAGCTAACTGTTAAAGGGAAAATGTTGAAAGGCCCGATGCCAACATGTTTAGACAAATCAAGAACCAAATTTCGGCTGTTGCGGTTAAAGGTAGGCATCATTCCATCCAAGCTACTTTGCTGAAACATAAGGTTCGCAAATCGCCTTTTGACTCTCCAAATACTACCTGAAAAGAGTGAATCATTAAACTTTTAACCCTAAATATGGAAGATAAAATTCAAACCGTTATCTGTTATTGTTATTACGTTGCGTGGTAACTTTGGTGTTTAGTCCTTGCCCAGTATTAATATATAAAAATCTTTATTAAAATAAAAATTATCCGCCCCTTTTTGGGGTTGTTAATACACGGAACAAATATAAACAAACTAGTATGTAGTACAATTTTGACACAGAAAATTTTGTTAGTTCTTATATAGATGGTTTCTAATTATTCCAGTAGAACCTTTTAAGGTCTCACGAATAATAATTTTTAAAATATAATAACTTGTTTGGTTAAAATATAAATAACTGTTTGGTTGTTCCGAACTACCTGGAGCTGTCAGTAGTCCATTTCCAAAGGCGAATTCCATAAGTCTGTATTCATTACCCTTTTCCGAAGATTTTGAACTGGTCAGAGCTTTCTGCAAAAATATATTAACGTGTTAAATTCTACATGAAATATTCTAAGGGAAACCCGTTTGTTTTGTTCAACGAAAATAACTGCTATTTGCGTTTTCATCAGTTACTACACAGGGTGTCCCGGAACTCTTTGGAACAATTCATATAAACTTGTTCCTTGGATGAGACAAACAAATTTCACAATATAACATGGGGTCCAAAGTCCTTAGTTTCTCCACAAGCCGCCATTTTGTGTTTTTAACTTAATAATTAAAATCTCAAAGTATTTGACCGATTCCGTTAAAATGTTGCATACTTGTTCCTCTAACCAAAAGCTAAAATAAAAAATACAAACAAGAAAAACATTATTTTGTTCAAAATTGTGGCTATTTAAAGTTTAAACATTTAAATAACTCGGAAAAATTATTTGTATACAAATTTTAAAAATAATGACAAAAAGCGGTAATTTATTACAAAACTAATGACAACAAATTCAAAAGAATCCGTTAAAATTAAGTGCGTTATGAGCATTTAACTACAGCAATGTCACTTGGACTATTGTCTTTGCGCGCTTTTACTAGCAGCTGGCACAGGGAAATGAACAATCAAATGCGCCATTGTTACCATTTTTTTGGTATTTATTTTAGATCAGCTGATCAATAATTATCAGCTGAGTTTGTTTACAAACAGTATGTGGGCTTACAAGTGTAAATAACAACATGTTAAAGCTCTGAAATGTGTTTTATGGATTACATTTTATTTTTATTTGATTCATGATGTTTTACGACGTTTGCTATTTATACGAGATTGTTATGCTATCACATTTATACCTCTACTAATGATAAATTGACGGTAACTTAATTCAGTAAGTTAACAGATTAAGATGTTTTATTGTAAGCCCACTCACTGTTTGTAAACAAACTCAGCTGATAATTATTGATCAGCTGATCTAAAATAAATGCTGAAACAATGGTAACACCATATGACATCTCATTTCTTGTGCAAGCTGCTAATAAATGCGCACAAAAACAATAGTCCAAGCAGCATTGTTGCACAAAAATGCTCATATCTCACTTAATTTTGAACGGATTTTTTTTTAATTTGGTGTCATTAGTTTTGTATTAAACTACCGCTTTTTTGTAATTCTTTATAATTTGCATACAAATTATTGGTTTCCTAGTTATTCAATTTAACACCTCAAATTAACTTTAAATTAACACCATTTTGAACAAAGTGATTTCTTTTCTTGTTTATATATTTTTATTTTAGGTTTTGGTTAGAGAAACAATTATGCAACATTTCAACGGCGTCAGTCAAATATACTTTGAGATATTAATTATTTATAAAATTGTTATATAAGTTAAATTAGTGTTATAATAAAAACAACAATTTTTTATAGATAGATTATAAGACTGCCGTCCGTGCTGTGAAGAAACCTAAATATAAATACAATTTTGGTATACAAGTTGTAAATTAGTTTCATCAAACATTAAAACTATTCACTAAATGTTCATTTTATCTCATTCATACCTGAACTTTTTCGAGATTTATACCTGAATATCTTTTCGGTTGAGGAGACCGATCAGGGGGAAGGGTCCAATCCATAAACACCAAGTCAAAAGCCCTTTCAAACGGAAGTTAAAAAGTGACTCAAGAGTTTGATTTGTAAAAGCTGAAACATAATTATTGTATAACAATCAAATTAGCACAACACTTAATTGTATAGTCGTATGGTCCGATTCAACCAAGCATATCATAACTTTGCATGGTGCTTACAAACATGTTACAAACTTCAGAAATTGGGTTAAAAGAAAGACACAAACATTTGTCCCAAAACGTTTGTTCGCTCTCTATGTTTCTTTCACAAATCAAAGAACCAGATTAGCAAGAAGGTTCCTGCATTGACCGTGTCTAGTAAGTTACGCCAATGCTGATCCTATTCTGACGTATCAATCAACAAGAAAAAGATAACGAAGGAACGTTATAAACTTCTTCAGGAGAGTTTGCCCCTCAGCAGACAACCATCCTGTCTCGGTCACCAGCTCCTAGTTCATACGCTACAGACTTGTACCCTGAGTTATTGTCCACTCACAGTCAAGGCAGGAGTCCCGCAGGGATCCGTCATCTCTGCCACCCTCTTTTTGATATTTATCAATGATTTATTAGAACTTAGAAGACATGGTTTTGCTAGTGCGTTTGCGGACGACATTGCCTTTTTCTATTCCCATTTTAGTATAGAAGCTTTAAGAACTATAATAACTGAAGATTTAATAGTTTTGCGAAATTGGTGTTTTGCAAATAAAATGCAGATTAATGTTGATAAGACGAAATATGTCAATTTTGACTTTACCGTTTATGAATTTCAAAATGACTTTAAGTTTCATAATTTTGGCTGTAATGATTTTTGAATTGTTCCTGTAAATTTATAGATAGGGACGATTTCAAGTACCTAGGCCTTATACTAGACAGGAAACTAACGTGGGAAAAACATATTACAGTACTTCAAAATAAACTTAAGAGTGCAACTAGAAAATTTTATTATTTAAGGAATTTCTGTGATGAAAGATTGCTTAAAACTTTGTATTACGCGCTGGTCGACTCCCGTTTGCAATACGGATTAACTTGTTGGGGTAGAGCGTTTAAATACCTTATAGACAAACTAAGAGTAGTACAAAATCATTTTATAAGAATAATTTTAAATAGGCGTAAGAGAGAAAGTTCATTCCCTTTATTTCTAGAATTAAAGATATTACCACTACAACATTTATATATTTTTAAAACATTAAGAAGCTTTTATTCCGTAAGTGGTAATTTGGGAACAACAAATCTAGAATATACAACAAGAAGTATTGAAAGGAGAATGTTCAGAGTTCCGAAGGTGAAAAAGTCTATTTTTAAGCAATCTTTCAGTTATAACGGTCCAAAATTGTTTAATGATTTGCCATTCTCTATCAAACAATCAAATAATTTAAATAACTTTTGTTCCAAATTAAAAGTTTTTCTTTTCTCGAACGATATTATAAATCTTTTTTCTGTATAACTAAACAACCTTACAGTAGTAATTTTCAGAATAGCAACTTAAATTTCATCAGAACCTGACCCTTAATTTTTCTTTCTTTGAAATATGTACAAGCCTGTTATCTGTAAGCCTACTGATAAGAATGCCAGTGTAATGGACAAAGGACGCCACAGGGAGCAGCTCAACAATAGTGTCAAGTAAATACTGGACTTGAAATCATCTATGTTTGTACAGTAATAACCTGGCCACACTACTTGTAAAAGTGGTCAGCTTTGTTCCAAGCTAACCAACTATCAACTATTGTAATGATCTATTATTGTTGGAATAAACTCATTTACTCATTTACTCATATTTATAAACTAAGAATTATTACATATAATAAATTATCTTTGAATAAGTTGTGGATATTTTTGGTAACCAAGGGGCTATGTAACTTTTACGCCTTTGTTAAACAAATGGAAACATACCTTCCAGACCACGAAACGTAGCGTGAGCGTTCCCTATAACTGGGAACTTTGTACAGAGTGGTTGCACACTAGAAGCAGCTCTTATGAGACGTCTGTGGGTCCATTGATATTCCCACCATAGAATCACCACCAGCAGGAGGAGAACGCAGACCACTAACATAGTCGTAATATATCTGGACCAAAAACCACAGTATTAAAACTCCAAACTGACAACTACGAGTACCATTGATTTATGAGTGAGTATCTTACCTGTAACAGAGGATTTGGCGAATGAGTGTACTCAGCGTCAGCAGCTGCTATAATGATGAGGACCTTTGATAGCACCTATTATAGTACAAACATTGAACAGTCAAATGATGGCAATTAAAGCTAATGCCCCATGGCCCAGCCGATACATTCAAATGTATGATAATTTTGGTTGGGTGATAACTAGGTATGAATATAAGGGACCTTCGGCCTAGAATTCTGTTTAGCACGATGTTGCTTTAGAAATGAGTACAAATATAATGTGTAATGGTTAAACTAAATATTTGTCAGGTCTTTTAAGTTTTAAAACATTTATAGGTTTGGTGACTTTTGACACACCACAAAAGGTGATTGCACAAAAAGGCCAATTTTATTTTTATTTTATTTGTCAATATAAATATCCAATAATTGTGTCGATAACACAACTACTATATAACAAAACACAAAATCTACACCACTGTAAGAAAAGATAACTAAACATTTTCAGCTATATGGTAAAAAATAGTATGCAAATTGAAATTTAAATACCATTTTCCATGAATTCTCTCATTGTATGTCGAATTTTACAGTGAAAAGTTCTTTAGTTAACACTTACAGTTTTAAAAAATTTGAATGGTCTGATGTTTTCTGGTAATTTGTCTAACATCTTTTTACCAGAATTTATCGGCAATTTATTGAAAATTTCCAAACGGCGGTTATTATAATTTAAAATAAGCGCACCACGGTATTATAAGAGTGACTGACTCTATCAATTGAAATTGTGGAAAACAGAATATTAAAGTTTCTATTGGCTGCAAGTGATCAAAATTGTCAGTATTCCGGTTGATTTGAGCATTTCGACAGGATTCTCTGCGTCTTAGTTTTGCAATTATCTACGCCACAATTTTTGAAGAATCAACAGAGTCTAGAAATTTTTGCGTTCCGCAGTTCCCCAAAAAATTATACCATGTAATATGGGGATGAAGCCAAAATAAACCATTAGTAGAAAGGGCGGAGTTTAAATTCAAGCCAATCAGAGAGCAGCATTTGTGTTTGTAAACAAACCTTGCGTGATGTTGCGCAATAGCGTGACGTAATGGGTTGCATCATGTGTTGCAATAGGGTATTGCATGATGTGACGTAACGGATTGCATCATGTGTTGCAATAGGGTATTGCATGATGTGACGTAATGGATTGCATCATGTGTTGCAATAGGGTATTGCATGATGTGACGTAATGGATTGCATCATGTGTGCAATAGGGTGTTGCATGATGTGACGTAATGGGTTGCATCATGTGTTGCAATAGGGTGTTGCATGGTGTGACGTAACGGGTTGCATCATGTGTTACAATAAGAGTATTGCACAATATTGCGCAATGGGTTGCGGAAATTTAAATAATTCATTATGGATGCACCAGATATCTGTTCAAGATTAGGGACCCCACACTGATCAGTCCAGCTCCTTGAGTTGATTTAACAGCAAAGTTGCACTGATTGAGGGATACCAATCTCTAATAGAGCTAACCATTGACTATTGAGTGTACTCTTATCTCCATTGGAGATGTATACTGAGTAATTACCAAAAATATTGCGCCGCTCTAAAAGCTAGCAATCCATTCTTAGGAGATACGTTTTGAATACCAAGTATACAACTTTGAGTATACGTTCACCTGTTTCAGGATAAGTCAGGAACAGTAATATAGACTTACTTCTTTAACATTCCAATTTATTTTCCTAATTTAAAATTACATGATAATGGGTGTTTTTGAGTAAATGAACGACCTACAGGTCGGACACCTCAACCTGATCAGGCTCGCACATGATGGGCACACCAGTAGTTTGGACCAAATGTACACACACATATCAAAGGTTAGATCGAGTCTCTCCTCGTCACTCTCTGCGTCGATTAATATGTCGCTCTCGAGGAGAAGTCTTTGCATATCCTCCCTGCAATCCAGCGTAGCCCTCAGCGCCTTTTGCTTTCTCCAATGGAGGTGTCGACAAGTGAGTGGTCAATAGCTGAAAAAGATGAAAGTCCTTGAGTTAACTAGAAATTAAAATCTGTTAATGATGTAAGGTTGATTTTATCTCTACATAATTCACTCGAATATACAGATTTGCATTGGAAACTCAGAGAATCCAAAAAAGGCACCAAAAAGGCAGTAAGGCATCCTCCGTCTTGGAAATTACAAATTTAAAAGGGCCAACTCATGTATGGAGTTGCACCGAGGGAATACAATCTGTTCCTCTCTTTATCGATTATGGTTTTAGCTACCTCTTTCAGCACAGCTTACCGACGGTACATTACTCACTGACTTACATCGCGAATCAAGTGGTAGTCCTCCAGTAGAGTACCGTGGACGTGGAGATTGCAGGGATGGGCAGAATGGGTTCCTGATGTAGATGTGACCTCCTCCTCCTCCTCCTCCAACTCCACCACCAACATTGACCCAAGTTTCCACACCACCCAAGGGGTAGGGTCACGGCGCGTTTTTTATTATAGTGTGTGTCCCCGGTAGGCCTAATCACACTGTACCATCGGAGATTCGGCAGAATTCCACCGTCTCACAAAGACATTGAGTCGCGTAGGTAAAATTCTCACCTCCGTGTTAATCTTACCTTTGCGGCTCGTACGGTCTATATGGCCTTTAAGTCGCACTGATTATCCTTTCAAGTCGTTATGGTAGAGTTATCATCTTCATGCTAACTCTCCCACCCCTTTACTCGGTACAATTTGTGCGGACTTGTATGTGTGTGAAAGCCCCAACCATCGCTTTTCACCAGTGGTAGCCACTCCATGACAAACTTGCTACCTCCTTGTGCTCTTTCGAGTCAGTGAAATTCCCACCTTCGTGGTAATCGCACTTCATGTCTATTCGAGCCTATTTACACGCTCTTTCGAGTCAGTGAAATTCCCACCTTCGTGGTAATCGCACTTCATGTCTATTCGAGCCTATTTACACGCTCTTTCGAGTCAGTGAAATTCCCACCTTCGTGGTAATCGCACTACATGTCTACTAAAGCTACTAATCCTAAAACTAAAACTAATAATTTTTTTTGTCTAGACATTTAATATATATATTTTTTCTTTTTTTTTTTTGTTATTTTATTTAATTTTAATTTTTGTCTCTTCAAGTCCGTTCATTTTCTTACAGCATCTGATCCTCAGACCAGTCGTTCTGATAGATTTACTAATCACTTGAAGAGATTTCATGTTTACTATTCCTTTCCAAGTCCGTTCATTTTCGCTACAGCGTATGGCTGGACGGCATCCGATCTGTACGATTTACTAATCACTTGCAAAGGAATACACATCACTAAGATACTGCTTGTGATCATTGATAAAACTGTTACTAATATTTTGATAGCATAGTATATAATCCCAGTCCAGGTCATTGGCAAAGTCGTGAATGAATGACTCTGATAACCGCTGAAATCGACTGATTTTAGCCCAACAATCTTCATTAAAGCTCACGGCCATCTCACGGAGAAAACTCTCGTGGAAACGTTGCCTTTCCAAAATATGTGCCCAGTTCACTCTGTGGAAAAAGATGCGTAGCAGCTCCACAGAAAATTCATAGTTTTTGGAGAGAAGCTCCCAATTCAAGAACGCTGCATATTTCATTACGAAATCGTCAGTCAAAACCCCAACGGGCTTTTTCGGCTCACTAGAAATCATATCCCACGCATCCATCTTTACTCGTTGACTGCCAACACTCGAATGACGATTTCCCAAAACTGTCAGTCAATTTTATTAATCCGGCATGATAATATACAGCACTGCGCAGTGCACAATGGGTATTATCCTGATGCTGTCGCAAGATGCAGTGGGTATTATCTACCTCTATCGGTTCGAAGTCAATTTCTCTAACGTTGCTATGAAATGATTCGAGAAACTTTTTCTTTTCCAACCCCTTTGTATAAACAGTACGGAATGGTTTGAGCAGATCGATAATGATCCGTTTACTAAAAGTTACACCACCTGTTGACCAGGAGATTTTATGACAGAATCTTTCAAGCCAATTGGCGGTTCCAATCATTTTAGAATTTAACTTATGTTTAGGGTACGGGGATTTAAACATTAATTGACAGCAGTACCCTTCAGTGACTATAGCGAGCTCTTTAACAATGAACCTGTTCCGGTTATCTTTGAACCCGTGAAACTCAACTACCGCCATTAGGCGAGCGCTTAAAGAACTGTACCTCGTCAAAAAGTCTGTCACACAAATGCAGAGGGAGACCTTTAGGCGCACTCACGTAATCTTCGTTGGCCAACACCTCGATAATGTAGGATCTAAGTAAATCCTCACACAGAAATAATTCCGTTAATTGCCTATTTAGACACGGGAGGGTGTTGGTGAACTGAACCCACTCAGTGGGAGTCAAGGTTAATGTATGATGTCCGTCAAAAAGCACCGCATACTTTTTCCCAAACACCTTTTTAACTACGATATCCTCCCTGCTATCAATACCGAATCTCTGAACACCTTCGGAGTCCAAAGCTTCAGATACCTGACTCGTCAACAGCAATAACTGGTTAAACACCTCGGGTGTGTAAAGGGTGAATCCTTTTTTCCCCTTAATCAGGACACAAACACTATTTGCACGATCCGCAAATACACCGACTAGTACGTACTTTGAACATTCGGGGTTGAGGAAAAAGATTGACTTTAAAAATACCCCCGTGACCAAATTTGGCGCTGGGAGTTTACCTCGTACCGGACGCGGGATGTCCATGGGCTCTGCACTCTGTGACTCCATGACCTCGAATGACCGAAAATCGGTTGGTGCGTACCTTACATCATCTTTCGAACGTTTCCGGTTAGCAGTGTGTACACAAAATGGGAATCATGCAACAAAAGGCAATAGGCGGATGTCTTATCAGCAAATTCAGCTGATGTTTCAAATTCCAACCGGATGTCCACAGGTCCGGTCTTGATCGTATCGTTCTGGCGCGAACAATCGATTACATAGAGAGGCGCTTTTGTCTTGAATTCATCCAAGGTTACAGCGGGCCAGCGTGTACTCTGTCCGTAGTAAGAACCTTGAAATCTATTAAACATCTCATAAAAGATCGTAGTGTCGCCATTTTGCTTGTCATACGGGTAGTACTGAGAGTTTAGATAGAGTTTAATGTTTTTAACACTGCATGGGTCAAAGCAAGACATGTCCTTCTTCAATTGATTTTTACGGTCAGTTTGGAACGCAACGATTACGTAACGCGGTTTCTCCAATTGAGAGCTAGTCTTGATAGTCCACGACTGGAGTGATGTCTGAGGTAATTGAGGGAATTCGTGCAGCTCCCACGAGCGGAAGGGAATATGCACAGGAGTATCCTTTTCAATCATACGCAGCAACTTCACTCGCATCGAATCGGAAACTGTAATGTGGGGGACACGCCAGTAAATGTTGGTTATTTTTAGCTCACACGTGGCACCATCTTCAGTGCAAAGAAGGGCATTGAGGTCCGTGGCTGAGCGGAGCAAAACCAACTCTTGTTTTACATTCACCACTATTCTCTTGTAATCCTCGGCGACTCCGAGCAAAAGCCAGATCGGAATTGAGAAAGAAAACGAGGTGGAAGCTTGTGATTGACCAGGGCCAAACCAGCAAGCGTTTGCCAAGTTACTTTTCTCCTCGCCACGAATCGATACGATATTTTTCAAAGTACTAGCTATACCGACATTTTTGGTCCTATCTATTTCGATACCCCCTATTTCGTAACGAATGTCATCAAACAGGAAGGCTATGGCATTGTTCACTAACTTCACGGCCACTGCATTTCCTCCTTTCTTACCACTTACCGTACCGGTCACGTGTAATGTACTTTCAAACGGAGCGGTTATGATATCCTGCTGGCCGATTGGAATACGAACTTCGTCATTATTATTATACGTGGTTGAAGCGTACGGCCTATGGGAATGAAACTCCATACCGGTCACCACCTCGCTGTACTCGGCTGGGCTTTCGATGTCTAACATTGTAGCCGAGTGAATTTAGAAACTTACTGTTCACCGAAGTTAACTCAACTGTAGACTGACGTGTACTAAACGTTGACTGATAACCAGTCTCTTTAAATACTAGACCCATTTTTAATATGCAGTCTAACTGATAAAGTTTCTCCTCTGAGGTTAATCAAATCACCGTTCTGATCCCTCAGCTGAACAGTGAGGTTGTACACTCTTTGAACGTTGATAGGCAAGTAAATGACCGTACCAGGTGTGATCACTATTTTATACCCGGGCGGTACGGTAGGAAAGAACTCGTGTATAACGTGACCTTCGATACCGTTATCATACGATCCTCGTACAATATTACATTCCACTCTGATACTGTTCACCTTAAGAATGTCAACAGGAAGATCGGACGTGTGAACTGTATTTGCGTCTAGAACGCGGTTACTGAATCCTAAAATGGGCGCTATTGTCCCTTTTTTATCGAAATGTATCTTTTTGCTGCAGAAAATCTCCGTTTTTAACGTGTTGTTGTTCGCCTTAAGCTTCAACGTCGTACCCACGGGTAGTCGGTCAATGATGTACTTTGCAATATCTTCCACCTCGTATGAGCCCTCTTCGAAATCAATCACTTCGTTCTCACCGAAACAGAACTTACTATTCACTCCTTTCTCAATGTTTGGTATAGAATTAAACGTGGATAGGTCTACTAATCCTATGACGTCCCCGTCCTTTACATCATAAGGAGGAAAGACATCGCAGCTTACGGAAGAACCGATACCGCTGAGACAGAACATTTCTAACGAGAGAAACTTCAAACACAAGTGGCCGCAGATGACTGAATCAAACTCTTGTTGCCTATCATAGTTATACTGAATGTTTACCGTGGGTCCCAAATAATTTACCAATTCCGGAGGTGGTAGGTTGCCGAAACTGTCAAAGTAAATTACACTATTACGTTTCTTCCGGTAACACACCCAATGTGTACCGCTTCCGTTCATAGAGTCTAAATTAACGATAGCCGATTCGTAGTCACGCGGACGATTGGGTAACCCGTCACGCATGAAAACCCCTCTGAAGGTCTTAATTTTCAGCAGTTTTGCATAGTGCAGCAGGTCATAGTTAGTCAGAGGCCGTATAGGAATCAACGTTTTTTTTTAGTCTCCCGCATCTTCTTCTTCTTTGCCCCAGCACCACGTGCATACGGCCGTAAATATAGACCCCTCCCCTTCACCGGTGTTTTCTTTTTAATTGAACGTGGCCGTCGCCGACATCCGCTCCCAACCGCAGCCTTGGCCTTCATTGCGGTCGTTACAGCCCAGGAAGCGGTTTTTTCTCCCAATGACGAATCTGACGCCTTGAATCGTTGCCAAGCGCGCTCGGCTAGCTCTCTATCCGCTTGTCGCCTACGGTCACTATCACTGTACTTGGAATACGCAATATCATGCAATTTACACGCCTCGTCAAGTCCGTTAATTCCCTTATCACCACGAGCTAATCTCTTATCTAACCTCGTACCTGGACCACAGTAGTTATATCCGGGGAGGTGTGCTTCAATCGGTAGCAAATCAATGGCTTTGTTAATTACCTTTGATATAAAGCCACCTGCTCCAACAACTGTTCGCTTACGACTGTTTGATGCTCGCTTACGTGTAACCATTTTATAACTGACCTGTTCGCTATCGTACACCCCCTATTTATCATTCGCTTTGAACATATCCTCCCATGAAAGTTGGAAAGCCTTTGACCACCAGACTGGTTTATCAACCGCTCTATTGGGATGGATATGTTTGTATATAGCGTAAGACAAGTCGGAAATAATGTTATGAAGGTACGCTTTGGTGACTGCATCACTAGGATCCTTTGGATCAGCTAAATACTTTAACCTTGCGTACCTACCGTCCCAGTCATTACTCGTGGTATTAACTTTCGTCAATGCTTTATTCATGAAATAATCTAGATTAACTGCATCGGTAGATAGCTGGGGACTTTCAAAATTACTCGAACGGTGCTGAACGTATTCACTGAATCGTCTTTCGAAATAACCCTTATTTACCGCATCACCATCATTGGCAGGGTGACCAACATTGCTTATACACACATTATTCGCATTATAGCCGACACTACTTTTAATCAACGCTGATTGCTTCAAGTACCCCAGTGTTACCACCTCTCCGTCGTACTTTGGGTCTGCCACGTTACTAAGCCTTTTTCTCTTGAACGCCCAAGCCTCATTTCCTAGCTCTGGTACTCTGGCGTCTACATACCTTTTATTCGTCACGTCGTTGGGTGCAGATGGATCTTTCAAATTTACTATTTTCATGGAATTAGCATTAAATACGCCGTCCTTGTTCACACACAACGAATTGTTAAAGACGGTGCGTACCGAACGCAAGTTAACGGCATCACCGTCTTGTACAGGCTGGTGATCCCATCCACTTTTGAACTAACTAACTTGTCTAATTGATGTTCAGTGTATTTATCTTAAAAGTGAGCGGAGACGAGAGTTGCCGTTACCTCTAATATAGCCTGCCTCTTTGAGTTCCTCCACAATATTAATGATCTCATTCTTGTGATTACTATTACCCACCTCAGCAGAGGCTATCAATAACCTTAGCCTATCGCACAGCTCATTTGGATCGTCCCAATATTTCAAATCCCGTCCGTATGCTTTGGTCAGGCCTTTGCCGCTGTATGAAGATTTCGGAAAAAGCTTTGCGATAACAGTTTTATACTTTATCGAATTGTCCCGGTTAACAGTCGCGGATGAACTGTAACCACGTTTATGAGCGTGGGTTTTCAATAGTATGTCTTTATATGCATTTAAATCGTTATCATCGTACAATTGATCATCGGGTAATCGTTTGAACAACAGCTCGTAAAGTCCTTCTGTTGGTTTGTAAGTTACATCACCTATCGAAATACTTCCGTTTTCGGTAAAGCCTAGTGCCTTAGTACCGACCATAAGTGTATCGTGTTCATAACGCGGGCCGAAAGTATGATCAATTTTACGCTTGGCTCCACCAATGTCCTTCATTAACTTCATCATGTACCGTTTAGTCAAGGGGTCACTGAACTTAGTCTCTACAAACTGTGAAGCATTCTGCATACCTTCTGGACTTGACAAAACAGTGGTCAAATCGGGGTTTGGTGATTCGTACACTTCTTCGTCCTCAAAAACAGTGCCGAGTCTTTGTGGTGACGAGAATGTCTGCGGTTTGAACAGGTGTGACTCATCAATGTCTTCAAGTTCCTCTTTCGGTTCGTCTTTCGGTTCCACTTTGACACTAACCGGTCGTTTGGACTTTCGAATCTCCTTAATCAAAGGTCTGTATTGTTTCTCCAACTGAATATCAAACTGCTGTTTGCCTTGTTTAAAATTTAGATATTTCTCTTTTACCGCTTTCTTAAGACTGATAATCTCATCCGTAAGACGATGTTGCCCCTGTTGACTCATTGTGAATACTAAGTTTACCTTCTGAGGAGTGCGCCTTTTTATTCGAACACTATGTCCAAATCACTATCGTCCTCTTCATCTTCTTCTTCACTTCTTCTTCTTCTTCTTCACTTCTTCACTCTTCATCTTCATCACTACCGCTACTAATTATATCAACTCCGAGTTTGAGTTTGGAGAAGATGTAATTAAGATCTTTATCTTTCAAGACGCATTGACGATGAAGATTATGTATAGGGGCAAGTAGGCACTCTAGTCTCATTACTCTACGTTCAAAGTCAATTTTCCTACGTATCCATTCATTAAACCGGCACTCATCGTGCAAGGGCACAAGGAACACTTGCACTTCACCGAATCTTACCCTTTTCATGGCAATTCCACTTGGCGAAAGAACAATGCACGATTCTTACACGATCTAATGTAACGAACTACTCCTATCAGTGCGTCATTGTAGGTGTACACTCTCATAGTGACTCTACGAAACTGTCTAGCTTTATACGATACCTACCTTTAAAAATGTCTCTATCCTTGTCTATGACAAAAAACCCGTGATTGTCTTTCCACGCCTCACCGCAAAGCTTTTTAAATTGATCGTAGGTCATATCCGTATTCACATGATCCGTGTAAACGTGACGTAAATTTAAATCATCTTGTTTGAAAAGAATGACGAAATTGGCGTTGTCTCTAATGATTTGCTTTGGTATACGACTGTAGGTCTGACCAAGATAGAATACGTCAATATTTCTATGTCTACCCATTGCAAAGTAAGATCGAATTTCATCGTGCTTTTCACACGCTATGTCGTCGAATATCATTAAAGAGTTTGGTTTAGCTTGGGACGGGTTTATAACTTTCGAGCTGTCATCTGCTGGAAAGTAGGCGATCTCCTTTGGAAGGACACGTGACAGAAACTTGTACTTGGGTTGGTATAAGGATTTCGAAAATACGTAAATATTCTCAAACACCAATCCGTTTGGGTCGAAAATTAGGTTAAACAACACGTTGGTTTTACCGCTGTTGGAAGGTCCGGCGATGATACATCGCAACGAATTTGGTAACAAAGGACCATGCTTTTCCTTCTGGACAGCTCCCCACCAATATACTGATCATAATTAGAGACGGCAAGTGCCATGGGTTGTTTAACGACTCGCATATTGTCTACCACTGAGCCTGGTTATATTAGAAGGGCCTATTTAAACAATGTCTTTTTTGTTAATCCATGTGTCATGATTTTTGTCATATCCTGACCATCTTACAAGTACTTTGTCACCCTTTCGCTTTAAAATCCTTTCGACCAAATAGACGTCACCAGTATTTGACTTGGAGAGCTCTTGCTCGTAAAACCCACCTTTTAGTATTTCCCCTTTACTATCCTGCACAATATACGTCACCGGTCTCGATGGCTTTACAGCCACGATCGTGAACACTTCATTTGTCCAATTGGGAAGGTATCCTTTCCTGAATTCACGTTTATACTTGCTTATCCTAACTCTATCATTTACACTAAACTTTGGTGATTTCCTTTTGACAGTACCGGCTTGTGCTATTCGACTCAAGATATCAGACACGTGTTTTCTTTTTACATCTTTAGGTTTCATACCGATGGTTCTGTGGTAAGACGCGTTGTAATCTTTGACAATTTTCGGTAGTATACTTAGCCACTCGTAGGTACCCCGACTTGTGAATAACTTCCACATACGACCCTTTAGAGTCCTGTTTAGCCTTTCCACGATACTAGCTTTTAATTCTGAGTAGGTATTGTAGTGGTTTATACTGTATTTTGTCATTAGACGCTTCACGTGACTATTGAAAAACTCTTTGCCTTGATCGGTTTGAAAGTGTTTCATTTTATTCGATTTCAAAATCGGTTCTAGAGCTCTGGCCACCTCAGCACCCGACTTATCTTTTAGAGGAATTGCGAAAGCGAACTTGGTAAAGCAGTTTATCATTGTCAGTATATACTTCATACCTTTATTTACCCTTGAATACGGTATCATTTCCACGAGGTCACACTGATAGAGGTCATTTAATCCTTTAAGCGTTACTTTACGTCTAGTAAAGTGTCGTCTCGTCGGTTTGTGTAGCTCTTCGGCTATTGCTCGCCTCGGGTCCATGATAACAGTGGTGCGGTTACAAGTGTTACTTAGGTATTTATCCCAGCTTCCGCAGCCCCTCCACCGCTGCGGAAAGTGGCATGCTCTCAAACGAAACTAGTTCATGCCTCCACATCCCCCTGATATTACTGACGACCGTCGACAATCAAACTGCGTGATTGTCAGCGCTCCATCCGGTAATATCCATACAGCCTTCACGATCGCTGTATGCTGTGACGAGCTCTTGACTCTCGTCCCCCTTCCATATATTGAATATGGGAATGAACAAATTTAGCGCATTCAACCCGATACAAATAAAAAGAAAAACCGTAAACAGTACCTCAAGCCTAAAGAAAGGAAAGTGGACATCTCCTTGGTATGTGTGATCGGTCCGTTCATCGGTCCTTTACTGACAGACTTTACTTTGCATAAGGGTGATAACATCTATCACCCACGGAGATATCATCTCTAGCGGATAACCACTTGGGGTTTTACAGTTTCCCAACCTCTAGAGACTGTCCAATACGTGGTGTGGACATCTCTCGTAACTTTGCATTTTTATCTGCCCTCAACTGACAGGCTGAATTCTCTGCTTAGCAGATGGATGATAGCAATGCATCTTTCACACTCGGAGATATCATCTCTAGCGGAGAACCTTTTAAGGGTTTTACAGTTTCCCAACCTCTAGAGACTGTCCACGACGCTCAAATCGAGTCAGTATAGTTTTAAGAACTTAACTCCGTGTCGATGAGCTTTCGAGTCAGTGAAATTCCCACCTTCGTGGTAATCGCACTACATATCGAATAGGGAGCGAGCTTTGAGGTACCGTGTACGCTTAAACCTTATTCCCCATTGTTATATTTATAATTATTATTTTATTTAAGAATTAGGTGTTATTAATTTCAGGTTTAAAGGAACACTTTCTGCTTCCATCAAACCTATGCTGATTGAACCAACGCTTTAGGGTTCAAGGGAACACTTGTGGGTTCCAAAGAACCCTGTCGGGCTTCTTCAAAGGTTTACTAGAGGATTCGAAAGAACACTTGCGGGTTCTTAGGAACCCTCAATAATGTTTTGAAGAAACCTCAATCTTTTACTTTGTTTACTCAAATCTTTTGCTTTTTGAACCCAAAAGGCAACGTGTCAAACTCCTCGTCTCGTTTCCTTTTGGGTCCAGTTATCTTGAACATCTTTGACTCTTGGACTGTGACCACCTCTTTTTCTTTGGTCCGTCTTATTCTTTTTTCTGTTATTCTTAAGGGTTCACTTTCTGCTGATAAAACCATGTCTTTCAACTTTTCAAAATGCAGCTTCTCCGATGTCTTTAGGTTTAGTGTCAGCCCTTTTATTTTGCACATGTGTTTTGTCTGATTTTCCGCGGTCGAGTGTGCCAGGTAGGCGTACGTCTTGGGACCTCCGGACACGAACTCGGTGATGTAGGAACCTGGACCATAATCCTTCTCTAGTTCATCTGTCATTTGGCCGAGATAGTCACCGGGTGTGATTTTATGCAATCCCGGACTATACCTGTACAGTACAGAGTCCGTGTCGTAGTACAGCACCTGCCTGTCAAGTTGTTCCAAGTGTTCATATAGTTTTAAACGAGCTTGAGCAGTGGTGTATGCAGCAAGTACTACATTTACAGTCCTCAGCGACTCGCTCACTTCCTCCAAATGCTGCCAGTTTACCAGTAAAACCTCTTCGTTCACCTCTTGAACACTGTTCACTTCTACACTTGGATTCGTCAATAGCTTGAACAGTTCCTTCGGTTCTCTGGCTACCAGGGTCTTTGGCATGTTTTCCTTCTGCCCCAGTTTTCCCCAGAAACTATTTAACATTAATTTGGCCAAGGAGCGAAGACCCTCATTTTTGGAAATCTTTTCCTTCTCCAGTAGGATACCCTCGTTGTCAAAGTAGTCTCTTGTGTACTTTTCTCGGTCTTCCTCCGTCTTTACCCACGAAGGGAACCCTGATGCTTCTTGTTTAATCTTTAGAAATTTATCAATAAAATCCGTAAAGAGCCCACCCTTGTCAAATGTCGCCACTTCGTATTCCCATATTTCGTACATTTCGAGAATTTGATAGCCACTCTTCAACGCTTTCCTAATTTCATCCATGGTCCAGGTACCTACTATTGACCTTTCCTCATCCGAGTGCTTGCACTCTCCATCCTCAAGGTCTTCTCCACACGTTCTGCATAGTAGGAACATCAGCTTGCTGTGCATTCTCATAGGAAGTATGGGGTGATAAAGGTTTGTGGGTGGTAGAACTTTACATTTTATTAGACCGTCTACGTCTAGTCCCAGTGTTCTACACTCTTCTTCTCCGATGTGTATCTTGGGGTGACCCACAGGGTACTTTCCGTATTTGCAAACCCAAGGGTAAAGGGAACAGACGTCCATGTAGTGAATTTGTTCATCATCTTCACATTTATGATAGACTTTTGTATTTCCAGTCCGTCCGCCAAAGAAGGAGTCTCGTGGGTTCAGCGGAAGTGTGTTCAGAATTGGAAGTCTCTCTAGGTAGTCCAACTTTTGTTCTCTTTTCAACTTTCTGAACTCGCACTCCCACATCTCTACAACCTCGTACTGAGTCTCGGATAATCTGCTTATTTTTAGTTTTGTTCTTTCGTATCTCGCGTGAAGACTGTCAGATGGGTCCTCCTGCAGTGGGTCCTCCCTCTTGTAGGGGAAGCACTTTGGGCAACCGTGGAAATAGCAGCCTTGAAACTCATAGATTCTTTCCCCATCAAAGCCGTCGACCTTGGAACCTTCAATCTTCACCTCTCTTTCCCGGCCAGCGTGCTGAATGCGCACTCCGCGCTGATCTTCCTCCCAGGACATCCACTGTAGGGCTATAGAGGACTGATTGTCAGCCAGGCGGTAGCCTTTTTTCGGGATAAGTCCTATAGTGTTCTCTTTCAGATAGTTCCTACGGAAAGACAGGTTAC
The DNA here is from genome assembly GCA_018831715.1 of Matsumurasca onukii. NCBI lineage: Eukaryota > Metazoa > Arthropoda > Insecta > Hemiptera > Cicadellidae > Matsumurasca > Matsumurasca onukii. Next base: position 7,754,251 of record CM032060.1, on the reverse strand, counting down.
ACGCACTCGCTATGGTTGTTGCCTCTCTGAACGGATCTACATTGCACTCGGCCAAGAACAAAGATCTAAATTTGATGCAAGCTTGGGCCAGAATATCCACATCAGAGATACAGTATTCTACCAACTCTTTCTGGAAATCAAAAACATAATTGTTAACTACCTGCTGTCTGTGCCAATCTTTAAAGTCTTTGTTTTGTTTCTCAAACATTGAGTCGGGGCAGTAATATTTTTCAGCCGGTATAGGTCCAACATAGTTCTGATTCTCAATAGTATTGAATAGATGGGGGAAATAGCCTTTTTTCTTCTCAGGTGGGAGGTCGAAGGCTTTAGGCAGGGCAGATAGTGGCATGGGAAAGTAACTGAGGGAATCTACGAACCTCACGTTGTCAATTTTCATTAGGATCAATTTTGTCCCTCTCTGGATGACCTCTGGGGTGAATTTAGTCTTTTCCAACAGATACTTGTACACAAACTGATAGTCGAACCCTGATCCGTTATGTGCCATTACGCAAACATCTTTGTAGTTCTTCCTGATCTCCATCACATACTCCATAAACTGTTCTATTGGATTGTCTTTGAAGATGCGCATTCGGTGAGGGCATTTGTCACATGCATCTGTTTCTATACATTTGGCGCAGTATTGTCTCATCACACACAGATTTACTTTGTGGACATTTACTGATGGGTCGTCATGCTGCACGTCATCCTGCCTTGTCTCCAAGTCAAAGAAAACAAACAGGAAGTCTTTAGTTTTTGGCTTCCCAGAGTCAGGCCTCATGTAACATTGGTGGTTAGGCTCTTTGAAATCGGCGCAAACTCGACAGAATACCTCTCCGCACACGTGCTTGGACTTTCTATCTTTTACTCTGATGATTTTGTGGCAATCTAAACATTTCTTGAAATTAGAGCATACCTCTCCTTGATGGGCAATGAAACATAATTGATTTTTGAAGTGACGATTACAGTCGGGACATATTACACCATCATGCTCCAGCTTACACGGGGGCGATGTCGTATGGCAAGCTTGACAGGTCAAATCGCATCTATGCTTACCTTTATGGTCATACGGTGTTCTGCAGGCCTCGCAGTACAAGTCACAACAAAATACACCTGTCAGACTTGTGATTACATTGAAATGACCTTCATGGAACATCAAATTCAAATTAAACTGGGCATCTCTATTGTCACCTGAATAGTATACATCTCTGCCTTTTGAATTGTAGTTATAGACCACTATGTTGTATTTCTTCAAGTGGGCTTGGAACTTTTCTAGCTCGGGTATGCCCGCTCCCTCCTCAGGAATCTGGACTCTGGCCTTGGCCAACAACTTCTCCGCTCTACTGGTTTGTCTATTGGCTCGGTCTTGCCTGATTGCTTTATAAGCTTTTCTGGAACTATCTTGCTTTGCTTTTACATCTGCTTTAGCTACTACTAGGGCTCTGGGGAGACATAAGTTATCTTTATTATTTATTACTACGATACCTCTCCTAGCCTTGCTTTCTTCCTGGAAACTATTGTAGAGCCCTGAGCGCTTCTTTCCCCCCGATCCTACAAGGAGCCTGATCTTGGTACAATGTACTTGGAAAGTGTCACTAGAGGTAATTGACTCCGCATTACTTTGTATTATTCCCCCAAATATTTGCCACATCAGCTCAGCAGTTACTTCATTGGCTGGTCTGAATGACATGTAACCAGGCTCTTTATGTTTCAGATTCAAGCTTTTTAAAGTAAACCCTAATTGATCTGTTTCATCAGTGCCAGACTTCATATTGTCTACGATCTGACTAAACCCTCTTCTCAACCAGTCCATTTCCTCCACCCCCATGGACGATTGAACTTGAATGTGGTTCTCATTCCATAAAGCCTAAACTTTTTGACGTAAGTCTCATGAGTTCCTATCTCATTGATGGGGTTAACATTAGCACCACTGAGGAACTTACCCAAAAGTACTTTCTTGGCCATTTTCTTTTTCGTAATCTACACACTTACTAAAAATACACTAATTATAGCACTAAATGTTGTCACTATTTTAAACTATAGCTACACAATCACTCGATTGAGATTTTAAATCTGCACACTTACTAAATACTCACTACTTTAACCACTGAATGTTTAATCTACACACTTACTAAATATACACTAATTTTAGCACTAAAGGTTGTCACTCGGTAGAGATTTAAATCTGCACACTTGCTAAATATCACTAATTTATTCACTAAATGTGAAAGCGATAGGTACACGCGGCGTCACCTGCGAGAGCTGAACATCGACTGAGAGGATTTCGCGCAACATTATGCAATTAGTTACACCATATGCTATTACCCCCTCTTTCTGTTGAACCGCACAGAGGCAATCTCACTTCATCTTTCACATAGTTGTGCAACAGGATGTAGATAATCGTTATCATTTCCTCTTTGTGTTCTATAGAGGATGTAGATCCTATTGCAGCACATGATGCAACCATTACGCCACATTGTGCAATACCCTATTGCAACACATGATGCAATCCATTACGTCACATCATGCAACACCCTATTGCACCACATGATGCAATCCATTACGTCACATCATGCAATACCCTATTGCAACACATGATGCAATCCATTACGTCACATCATGCAATACCCTATTGCAACACATGATGCAATCCATTACGTCACATCATGCAATACCCTATTGCAACACATGATGCAATCCGTTACGTCACATCATGCAATACCGCGCCGGTAAACACATGATGCAATCCGTTACGCATCACATCATGCAATACCCTATTGCAAAACCTGATGCAACCCATTACGTCATGTTATTGCGCAACATCGCGAAAGGTTTATTTACGATTGCAATCCGTTACGTCACATCATGCAATACCCTATTGCAACACATGACGCAACCCATTACGTCACGCTATTGCAACATCACGCAGGTTTGTTTACAAACACAAATGCTGCCTCTGATTGGCTTGGGCCCAAACTCCCGCCTTTCTACTAATATTTCAAAATGTCATATTCGCACCCAGCGAGAAGATATTTTTACAATAACAATATCCTAGAAGCCATTATTTTGAAATAATCAGCTATGGTTATTCCAGGTTAATTCTTGTCAACAAAAATACCCCTAAAACTTTACGTCTGTTGGGCTTTTTTCATGAATTTGTGTAATTGTGCGTCTAACCCCGCGCCGTTTCGATTGAAGAATGTCCAAATAGTAGACAAATTTAAAGAAAACAATGAATGGCACTTTAATTAACTCTGATGGTTACTTAGTGAGCTTAGCCAAGAGAAGAAAGCGGTTTAATTTTTTTTATATCAGCTAAAAAAGGTTTTAGGCCTAGTTAACATTAGCTTTCAACCCCTCAGATAAATGTTTGTTATATTTGACCGTTGTTTTATTTTGTAGTTGAAATAATGCACTCGTAGACATTCTTTTTAAGTTAACAACGGCAAAGTTTAAACAATTACTTCCAAAACATGTTCTGGATTATAATTATTATTCCCAAAACATGAATAACTGTAAAAGTCCAGTCATAGCAGTTTGAACACTGCATGGGCTAACGGAGTGGACGAATTTTACTAAACCTTAACTTACTAACCTTACAAAGCAGGGCCTTCTTCTGACAGATTTATTCATTATATATATTCTTTGAAAAATAATTGTCGTATTAATCTAGGCACAGCAGTTTGAAAAGATGAGCCCAACGTAGTGGAAAAATATGACTTAAACCTGTACATGGGTAACTAAAGGAAAGATACTTAAAGGCAGGACATAAAAAGAATTCCAAAACAATTTGTCTTCCATCCTGCTATCAAAAACAATGACAAAGAATTAATTTGCACTTTTACATAAAATATTGGGTTTCAAAAACAAATATACAACACAAATTTTATTAAAATGTGGAATATTTTTCTATAAAAGTCTGATATCCTAGAAGTTGAATTTTAAGTTTTACAGTTTTTTGGATCATATTCTTAAAAGAACCGTACTGACCGTACCGAATCGTCTCTTTTAAGGTTGTAAGTTATTCTTTTAAATAAGCGTGTAATGTAAAGTAACGCAAGGTGTATCAACGTTCAGATGAGCTATTTAATAGAACATAATTAATTTTAAACACAATTCTTTCTGGTCAAAAAAAACCAATAATAACCTAACAAGCTACTCACACGTATTTAGTAGCACATTAAATTGCAAAGATGAAGTAAAATATAACCAGACAAATATATTATCTACAACTACTATATAACAAATATTGCTAAAGAAATTTGAAGACAAATATGTTTGGACCGAACCGGGACTTAAATCCGGGTCTCCAGCTTGCCGGGCGGTTATGCTATTTAAATTATTATGTTTGTAATATTTCCAGCTTGTTGATTTAAAGTCACTATTTGACAGTCACATGTTTCGGATAAACATTCAGATTTAAGTACTTCTCTAAATTTGAAGGCAGAAGTAGTTGGGCCAAATGGTGTAGTGGTTTCGCATAACCGCCCAACAAGCGGGAGACCGGGTTCAAGTCTGGTTCGGTCTAACATCTTTGTCTTCAAATTTCTTTAGTAATAAATTAGCTTTTCAGCGTTTATACAAATTAAGATCTAAATATAACAAATAAATTAGACATATTATAAAAGACTTTTACCCCTGAGAAGCAATTGCTATACGGGAAACTGTTAAGAAATAGAATATTTCAAAAAGACTATCAGTCTTTTTTGAATCAAATAATCTTTACAATGGTGCCAAAACAACAATCTAATTTTAAATACTGACAAAACCCAACTTTTAAATTTTACATGTCACGCAAAACAACAGTTAGTAGTGGAATAAACGTTCTTTTGGATGATACAGTCGTTTATGCTTCTGAAAAGTCAAGTTTTTAGGTCTAATTTTGGACGAAAACCTAAATTATCAAAAGCACATCGAACACGTAACAAATAAGGTGTCAACTGGCATCTTTGTCCTTAGATCCCTAAAACAAACAGTGAGTTGTGAGATCTTGCTTTCAGCATATTACGGCATTGTTTTTCCACATCTGATCTATGCCGTGCCAGTCTGGGGAAGTGAAAACCAGAGAACTCTGTCCCTGTTTCGTCTTCAGAGAAAAGCCATCAGAGTTATTCTCCCCTTAATAAATCGCAGTCGTGTAGGGAAGTTTTCAAACATTATAAAATTTCTGCAATGATTTCATCAATTTATATCTTTGAACTTTGCTGTTTGCTAAGAAAAATATTTCTATATTAAAGTTTTCCTCCAGCCACAGATATTCTTTCTGTCACAATAAATAATGACTCTATTCCCAAACATTCCACTTCATTTTTCAAAAACAGTTTCAATATAACGCAATCCAAATTTTCAATAAACTTCCTCTAACATTAAAACTGAACAGGATCACGGCAAATTTAAGAGGGGGTAAAACAATGCTTTTAGATCAATTAGTCTAGCAACTGTGAATTTTTGACTATAGTCTCAAAACAGCGAAAATTCTTTTAGATTAATTAATTTTAAGTAATATATATTAAGGTCAAAACTAATAATTACAAATCCATTAACATTAGAAATGACTTGGCTAATGCAAATAAAATTTGTCAATCTAGTTGAATAAATGAGTTGGATGGAGTTATTAGTAGAGAGCTTGTTTAATGATTCCATCTAAACACAAGCAAAGATTATGTTATAGTAGAACTTTTGTTTACCTCTTAAATTTCGAGTAATGATTATTTATCTATGGTGGACAAGGCTAGGAATCCAAGTTCATCTTCCATTTAAAAACAACTGCTCTAGTAACTTGTCTTGTCTGGCCCAGTTGTTTGAAGAGTCGCGCGTGTCACCAACCTTGCCAGTCAGGAGAAATGGTAGTAACAATTCCAACTTTGTCTGCTCACTCAAAAATTGGCAAAATATGGTTTCTGTCTCCTTTTTCCGACGCCGTTTATGAACCGAAACGTACAAATGTTGGTTTATATGATAGAATAGGTGTGGTTCTATGTTCCTTTTAAACAAAAAAAGACAAAACTGCTTGTGAAAAAAATGTAATTCACTTTTAAAATAGCGTATTTTGCTAAAACCTTGTTTGCTAATATTAACGTAAGATTGTTTCCAAACCGAGATATTACAAACCTTAGAGACAACCTGAAACATGGAAAACAGCTTTTCCAATCTCTAAACCAAAAATAGCGCTCCAAACGGGGACTACGAGAGCACGTTTGGATAACTTTTCTTGGGTGATCAATCCTCTATCTGCACAACAACTGTATTTAGGTAGATCTTCAGATGCCCTCAACCTGTGGCCTCAACATAGTAATAAGAACCAAGCTCTTAGAGTAACTTTATTTATGTCTCGCATTTATGTAGATTTGCCTCCGTACTTCTTCATGTCACAACGAGTGTAATGAAAATGTCTTTATTTGTTTCAAAAAAAGGTGAAGTTAGGCGTGTATTCGATCTCGGCGCAGTAATAACCACGATGCCACTCCCCGTGGTGGAGTCACGTTAAGCCGTTGGAAAATTCCGTTGGTCGTTGGGCTATTAATTGATGACACAATCTGAGGAATAGTCGGTCCTAGTTTGTAACAAGACTACACCTCATCATCCATCAAAACAAACATCACACTCACCCTTTATCCCACATTCACCTAAAATACCCTTTAACGTGGTCGGTGTCTTAAATCAAAGTATCAAACTTCAAAACTTACATTTACTCCACGGAGGTTGTCAAAATCCCTCCTACATGCAAAAGGCAAATCAAAGTCACAATTCTTTGTTACTAGCTAAAATAACATATACAAATTAAAACCATGCACACAAAATGAGAAATTGCACAAAATCTGTCTTTGCGTCGTTGTCTTTGGCTCGTAGCACTCGTTAGATGACAGGGTGAGCGTTTATAACCAAGAAATCCTCTATAAGAAATAAAAGTGAATTTTTTAGTAAATACGTATTACAACTTTGCCCGTTGCCCCAAAATGGCCAAACAATCCATCTCCGATACCAGAAACCAGCACCCGCTCGTCTGGACAACTTCCTTTCTCATGGAGTAACAGAAGCCCTTCGACCTTCTCAGAAGAATCATACTAAAATATGAGAACAATCAATAGTCGTAGCCAGTTATTTATACTGAATAGTCCTTTGTGTTTGTTGGCTTGATTATTTAGATACTTTGGATGATACGTTCAAAATGCTGGCCTTACAAAATTTTCAACCCGGCTTTCAGAATCGATGTAGCAATTTGATTTCTTTAACTTGAGAACTGAGGACCATCTGACAAGTTCGATCTTTCTAATGCATCTTTTGCATTGATTTTCAAATAAACTAGCTCTTCTATTCCGCCCACAAGTAAGAAATCAACCTTGGTGAGATATAGCGTCTGACCGAACGTCTACTACTATGTCCAGGTGCTTTAAGGTCATAATGAGCAATTTTTGGATTGTTGATCCAACTGCACATAGCCAGATGGTATGGTTTTGAAGTATCTCAAACACGTTGCAGTGATGGGCTCATCAGGCACCACAGATACAAACTGCTCTTCTACAATGTAACACTTCTCTAAAGCATTCAGTTTAAATGTGTATGTTGAAAATATCTAAAGGTTTATCTTGCAAGTCAGCCGTAATAACAAAATGTTGAAATACTATGCTTTCGATTTAGTTACGTATTCCCTTCATAAGTATTTCCACTCCTTTCAAGCACCTGACTGTGCAGCCGTTGGTCTGCCAGATTGCTACTTCTCACCGTGGTTGATTTCTACTTGTACTTGTAAGACATAGAGGAGCTAGTTTATTTCGAAACCAATAAATGATGACTTGAAAGATCGAACTTGTCAGGCCTCAGTCCTGGTTCTGCTTAAAATTAAAGAAATCAAAATTGCTTACATCGACTTCGAAAGCCGGGTTGAAAAATGTTTGGAAGCCAGCATTTTGAACGTATCCTCAAGTAACTAAATAATCAAGCCAACAAACATGCGACTTATTCAGTATAAATGAGCATGTTCAATATATCAATAGGTTTATCTTAGCAGTAATAAAGTTTGAAATTCAAATGCTTTCCATTTAATTATTCCCAACTATTCCATGCATATTGCCACTCTTTTCAAGTTTTTTTTGCTGTTTATTTCAACGATGTAGTTATTGATGAAACTATGGCAAGGAAAAGGTAAAGTTTAATCTTGTTTAAAAAAGTGAAGTTAGGACTACAAAGTCCTCTCTACCACTCAACCTCGACCTTTACCTAGCGTTGCCGTATTTTCACATTACAAATGTGGTGGTGACTGCGGGGACTCGAACTCGCGCCAGCGGAGCAAAAGCGGAGTCGGCACGATTCAACCCGGGTCTACTAACACCGCGATGGATAGTCTTTAATGGGTTTGGCACGGAGCTACAAGAGCGTTGCCGATAACGCGTCTTTTTGAACACAACGGTCATACAACCCAACACAATAGGTTTAATATTTAAAAAATTAGAATACTACTAGTAGCATTGTTTGGGTTCTCGTACTGAGTGACTCATGGTAAACAGTGGAAGCTGTGGGGGCGCGTGTCAAAGATGTAGCGATGCGTACTGTAATTGCTCATCCATGTTCACGGGGTGGCATCCATGTTCACGGGGTGGCAATTCGGATCACCTTAAACTTTCACTTTCAAGGGTGGCAATTGGAATCCACCCGTGAGAGATACCCTGCATCACGTTGGATCAGTTGTGCTGCTAACGAAAATTTGCCACTCTCCCCGAAGCACGGACCTAACGCCATGTGATTCATTTTTGTAAATGCATAGTTTTTAAACTTTGAACCTCCATTGCTGTTGAACCTCTTGAAGCTCAGTCATTGCATCACTACTGCAGTATTTATGAGACCATTCTTCAAAAGCGTTTGGTCCACGAATTTAGAATGGATGTCTACAGATCAAGGCATGGTTTACAAATTGAGCACTAGTAGTATATAGGGAAACATCTGAAATTATTATCTTTCTAATTGTGTATTTTAATCGTTTTAAAATTAAAAAACGTCGCTGTAATAATAAGAAAAATGTTGTTTACGTCTTTTGTGTACACACCTCTTGTTTTGTCTGCCTTATACAGGGTGTCTCAGACCACCATCATATGTATATGTCTACTCGAGAACGGGCTGGCCGACTTGGAGTGAACAGAAAATCAAATTAAACCGGTTCAAAGAATTCAGGAAAATTATTTTCTACTTTCTAGTTTACAGGGCGTATCAAAACCGAGGGTCATGGGTTCAAATCTCGAAATTTTCAAATATAAAGGGGGGTCATGCTATACATTATTTTAAAGCTCTCTTTTAAATAAAAACAATGACGAAAATCTGAATAATCTGCAAATAAAACAGAATTACGAAACGCCCTGTATTTCCATTAATATTTTCAAAACGAAAGCTAATTATTGATTTTACTTGTCATGACATAAGATTTCCAACGATATACAACAACATGCTATTTCAAACACCTTAGTACCCACCAAAAACCCCAAATTTTGAAAATGGCCTACTAGGATTATATTTTTTCAAATACTAAACCCTATTGTGTTGTATACCGTTGTAAAGGTCTATGTAAGTAGACAAAATTGGTGAAAAATTGGTTGACAAATATTGATGCGTTTCAAAATGGCGGCCAAAAACGTAATTCGTAGGGTATATAATTAACAAAAACGTTTTAAAATGTATGTAATTTACACAAAACAACTCAAAATGATTAATTATGATCTTTTGGTATACACATTTTTATAATATGCAGCGGTGCAGCGGTATAATAGTAGACCCGTGGCGGGTTGGAATCGTGCGCGACTCCGGAGCTCATCGCTCCGCAGGCGCGAGTTCGAGTCCCCGCAGTCACCACTTACATTTGTAATGTGAAAGTACGGCAACGCTAGGTAAAACTCGAGGTTGAGTGGTAGAGAGGACTTTGTAGTCCTAACTTCACTTTTTTAAACAAGACAAACCTTTTCCTTTTTTTGCCATAGTTTCATCAATAACTACATCGTTGAAATAAACAGCAAAAACTTGAAAAGAGTGGCAATATGCATGGAATAGTTGGGAATAATTTAATGGAAAGCATTTGCATTTCAAACTTTATTACTGCTAAGATAAACCTATTGATATATTGAACATGCTCATTTATACTGAATAAGTCATACATGTTTGTTGGCTTGATTATTTAGATACTTGGAATGATACGTTCAAAATGCTGGCCTTCCAAACATTTTCAACCCGGCTTTCGAAGCTCGATGTAGCAATTTTGATTTCTTTAACTGAGAACTGAGGACCTGCCTGACAAGTTCGATCTTTTATGTCATCTTTTACCATTGATTTTTCAAAATAAACTAGCTCTTCTATTCCGCCCCACAAGTAGAATTCAACAGCGGTGAGATAGCGATCTGACAGACCAAGAACGTCTACTACTATGTCAGGTGCTTTAAGGTCGCAATGAGCAATTTTTTGGATTATTTTGAATTATTCAGATTTTCATGTTGTTTTTATTTAAATAGAGCTTTTAAAATAATGTATAGCATGACCCCTTTATATTTGAAAATTCGAGATTTGAACCCATGACCCTCGGTTTTTGATACGCCCTGTATACTAGAAAGTAGAAAATAATTTTCCTGAATTCTTTGAACCGGTTTAAATTTGGATTTTCGTTTCACTCAAGTCGGCCAACCCGTTCTCGAGTTATACATATGATACGGGTGGTCTGAGACACCCTGTATATTACTTCATCTGAGTAATTTACCTTGATACTCTCTGTGCAATTAAATGTGAATAGGTTGTAAGGTAGTTATTTGTTACGATTTAATATACACAACCTTGGGTCTAACTTTGGTGTTGGATTTCGGCTCAAAACAGTTTTGGAATGTTTTTAAACCCTACCCGTAAGTCTTCCTTTCGTTACCCATGGACAGGTTTAAGTCAACTTCTTCCACTGCATTGGCCCTGATTGTTCAAACTGCTGTGCTCACATTACTACGGTAATTCATATTTTAAAGGAGTAAGTATAAGAAAGAAACCTTTTAGGAGATTTTATTAACCAAATAACAATAGAAGCTGGTTGAAATGAGCTAAAAGTATGAGCGTTCTTGTAATTAAGAATGAAAAGCAAAGCTCAAAACTTAAAACTATCATTTGTACTTTTAAAAGAACAACTTTTATTGCACTTAATAAATGAAGAAAATGTTCATAATCTTAATTAATATTAATCTTTTAGCACTATTCATCTCTCTAATAGTACTATAATTTGAATAGTACTAGAGACATTATTGACATTATGTATAGTAATATTTACGACAATTTTACCTACTTGTTTAAACTCTGCCATTGTTAACTGAAAACATCGTAGAAACAAAACGTTAATGAGTGCATTATTTCAAATTTAAAAAAATAAAACGGTGAAATATAACTAACGTTTATTTGGCGAGTTGAAAGCTAATGTTTACTAGGCCTAAAACCTGTTTCAGCAATTAAAATAAAACATCAAATCGTGATCTTTCCTCTCTTAGCTAAGCTCACTAAGTAACCATCTGAGTTAACTAAAACACCATTCATTGTTTTCTTTAAATTGTTGATGTCCATCTTTGTTGTCACTGTATAGTTCCTTATCACGTGGATAACAGTAGTCTTCACCACCAACTCTGCGTATCTCTTTCCTGTAAAGAAACAAAAACGAATAAATATATAATATGATGATTAAGCATCTCACTGGTCTAGTGGCTATGATACTTAACTCCATAGCTGCTGTATATGTACATTTTTGAAACGATAGTTTTCGAAATGTCGTTTAATGCGAAATTTCAAAGTGTCGAAATTAATTCCCATGAAACAAGATTGGCAAACTCATTTCAAACTAACCATCATATATCTGAAATTCATTCAAAACACCGTCATGCATAAACCGAATAATAACCTTCCTACATCGATGAAATATCGAAAGCAATAATTCAAATTTAAGCCCGAAGTCAAATTTATCGACGTTTTAACTGATTTGTTATTTTGAGTAAATTATTAATTTTGTGAATTATTTTATAATTAAATTTGCCCATTTGTATAAATAAACTATTGTTAATATATATTATACATAATATCATCAAAATAACCTTATCTCTTATATTAAATATACTCTAGAATGCCATTAGATCTAACAATAACCGAGAGCAAAATGACCATAGCTAATAACTTTTATTGCAACTTGAAAGTTACGTCAATATTTTGAAACCACTACTGACCTATGCAGTTTCTCGGTCCTCTACTGAAAGGAATGAAGCTCTTGGGGTCTCTGTTAGCTCTTCTCTCTGCAGAGAAGTGTTCAGGGTTGAAGTTCTTAGGATCGGGAAAAACTTCAGGATCGTAGTTCAATCCAACAAGACACAGTGCAAACGAGCTTCCAGCCGGGATTGTGACATCTCCTTCACAAAAACAATTAATACTGTTGTCTCTGAATATATTTATTATTGATTATATTAAATTTGAAGAGAAAAAGGAGGGTTGTTTTCTATGTCTCGTGCACGAAAACGTGAAGGTATGTATACCGCCTCGTATTTTGGGTATCTATGGCAACTATTATAGGGTTTCTTTGATGGGTTATCTCCAAGTAATATAACCCCCCGTGTTAATAGAGCATGAAACACTGAGGTAAATGAATGAAACAATGTTGTGAGCTGGGTGAACTAGAGTTAAAATTAGTGAATTAGAAAATAAATATGTATGTTGATATACGTATCCATCAATGTAAACCCAACTATGAGAATCCATCAAATAGTTTCAAAATGGCGACCAAAAAGTGATTTTTGTAGGAGCGTTATACGAGTAAGTAGTCAAATTTCAATGAAATTCGAAACCAATTCTTTATTCATGATACGTAGTAAAACGTGCAGTAAAATGCCACGTAAGTCTGAGACTTTAGGCCGAAGCGAGGTTGTGAGCGTCGCAAACGGCTAATTTTACCTAGTTTAATTTTTACTAGTGGCCTGGTTTAATTTTTACCTAGTTCCAAATCGTCAGTTGCTTTCCTTAGAATCGCAGGGATAGACGCTCCCCATCTCAGCGCTTCCTGGTAGACCTGCTCCAGATAAGTCATCTTGCGTAGATCTTCAACTGTGACGTCATCACGCTCACCCATCACTGACTCTATCTCATCCAACAGTCGGTCCTGTGAAAGGTAAAGCAAATTTTAGCCGAGTCAAGCTCAAGTGTTTGTAGGAAGGGAGGTCTAGCAATGGTCTCAATCTCTCAGGATCTGGTCGAATGTTTTTGTTCTGAATGCTAAGCTTACTTAGTAGGTTTATGCATTTTTGTAAAAATTTGAATTTTTCAGCGTTAAGAAACAAGTCATACTTTTGAACAGCGGCTAAGAATCGTTCCAAATTGTTGTCATGTTTGATTGATCTTTCCCACAAATAGTAATCGTCTTGTATACGTAACCTCTGAAAGCTTTTCGTTACGTATTATTTTATCTATGACTCTTTGAAAACAAGCAAAGCCATTTGTGGCACCGAGGGGTATGCGGCAGAACTGGTACAAATCTCCATCAACTTCAAATGCAGTAAGGGGGTTTCGTCGTCTCGTAAAGGGATCGATGGTATGCGCTTTTCAGATCTACTGTACTAAATACTGAATAATTAGATACTTCTGCAACCAGTTCTTCAATATTAGGGAGGGGATATGCGTCTAGTTGAGTGAATTGATCGTTTAAGAATACTCTATGACTAACCTACGTTTATGATTGTCTGTCGTGACTACAATATCCTGAGCACAACACGGAGACTTGCTAGGTTCAATGATTCCCTCACAAGGTAAATGTTTAACCTGGTCTTTTTATAATCTTTATCTACTTGATTGTGTCTTCTGGATTTTGTACTGATTGGTCTACAGCCGTAAGTGGGATTAGCAAATAGTGTAGGGAGGGCAACCTCAGCTAAGGCCAATGCACATATTGAAAGCGGTGATCTCGTCCTCCAAAGAACAATTCTAAGCATTCATATTACTTTAAGATGTCATGACCGATAATCAAGTCAGCGCACAGATCCTTGAGAACTGACAGTTTGATAGATTTGGGTGTTTGTCCTTGAAACTCTAAGTTTACAAGTTTACCGAAGTTGACAAGGCGGTGGAGGTCATAGCGACCTTGCCCTCTGATTTGCTACATCATGATTGATAAAACTTTCTGAGCTGCCAGTATCAAGTAAAGCTTGACATTTACAAATATTTACATGAACAATAATCAAAGCCTTTTGTGCTGTTTTTCACGGGTTACGAATAATAAGGCGTCAGTCTTTGTTAACTCACTATATATTTACAGTCTAACTCTAATTACACTAATATTAAACCCAATTCATTATTCACTCAATGGCTACAAACTATTACACTATGTACAGTTCCTTATTACACTATTTGCACTTTTACAGTTCTATTCACACTCCGGCGTGAAGTACTCTTCAGTCGGGAGTCCAACGACGGGTGACGATCCCTCGAAGATTACACTGTTCACGCACTGGGATGTGACCCTGTATGTTCACACAGCACTTACAAGTTCACAAGGTAGTGCGGACCTTCTTACAGACTTGCACTGAGCAATTAACCAAGTTTAGTTACGCTGAAAAACTGGATACAAAGTTATGAAGGCGTTTCCACACTTTCGTAATAAAAGTCTGTGTATCTTAAAATGGACGCTTATTTCCTCTGTTAAGATAGAGACGTCTAGTTTTCAGCATTCATCATTTCTAAGACCTTCGAAATGAGGTGTCACTGATGGGGCTTCCCTATGAAAATTATACAATTCCCCCCACCAAACCACGATTTTGAAAACTGGGGCGGTGTCAGTATGCATTAAAAGGTACTTTGGCCTCTAATAAAGTGTAACGAGTTCGGTTGCGCTAAAAACACTGGCTAAAAAGTTATAAAGGCGTGTCCACACTTTTGTCTAGTCCTGTATATTGGCCGGCTGATGTTCTAGAACTTGCAAAATAGGGCTGTTTCTAGGTGTCTGTAGACAGGCCTAGACATGGTTACACCATGGGCCTAGAAAACACGAGTCACTCGGACAATGCCGTTTCCGCTCCCGCCGTGAATAGGCGTGTATCAATAGTGCAGGTACCGAGGGTAGAGGCAGGTTACAGGAACGGTGCACCGGAGGTGCGCCACAAAACTCAGGTAGCCACAGGAGAGGACCCTAGGTGCGCCGCGACCGAAATCTACCCTCTTAAAACTAGCCAGAAGTGCACCACTATTGTGTGCTGGGCTGTTGTCTAATATTCTCAGAACAAATTCCAACGCAGCCCTGCTGAAGTCATTCACTGTAATGTGTATCAGTCCCTCAACGAGGACTACTGTATTTATAATTTTCCTCCTTGTAATAGTCAGCAACCCCAGCTTTAGTGTTGGTCGCACATCCATGGGATTATATTTCTGAAACTAGAGACCGTTCTAGAACTGTAATACATACAGAGTGTCTCAGAACCCCTTTCCAATAAATTGTTTTTTGGGTAGAGACAAACAAGTTTTACCATATAACATTGATCCAGAAATGCTTTCAATGCCTTGTTTATTTGCTAGCCGCTATTTTGTTTTTCAGTTTTAATTGTTATTTTTGAAATGCGTAAACCGATCAATACGAAACGTTGCCTACCGCTTTATAATATTAATATCAAAATACAACAAATAATAATTTTTATTATCCGTGAGAAATAACAAAATATCGGCTGTTTTAACTTTTTGAAATCCAACCTAACAGTTAGTATAAATGGCAAACTTTAAAAAAATATTAAACAAGTATTGTTTTTTAGCACATTTGAACAGTACTTAGTGGGAAATTAGCTTTTGAAATAATCTATTTATAAAGGAAATAGTTGCACAAAACACCGATATTTTTTACTTGTGTACCTACGTTAAAATTTAAGTATTGCATGAAAACTATGTTTTATGGCACTATTTTTCTTAGTTCCATTAATTATTTATAATTATAAACGGGGTTTCTCAAATATAGTACTGTTTAATTTGGCATTAAATTTACTAATGTTTACTAATTTGCTGTTAGCAAAAAGTAATGTTGTTTTGATAATACAACGGTGAAAAAATAACACACCTAACGCATATTTTTCTTTATAGTATCGCTTGAACTCTCACGTGAACTCGGGCGGATAATTTGCAGCAGTGTTTGGCCAATACTCTTGGTCAGTAATCCGGCCATTGTTCGTTGGGCGGCCCCAGACATCAACCTCTAGAAACTACCTGGGTTGGTAGTGGCGCACTTCCAGCCAAGGATTAGGCTGATATTTTTCTACCCTTACTTGAGGGTTATAAAACGGCGCACCTCCGGTGTACCCTCCAGGAAGGCCTCCAATATGCCAGCAAATTGACGGAACCTCTAGCAGTCTTCCGAAACCTGATGTCCACTACACTTTGATAGAGATTAAATTGACGCTAAGGTTGCGGTTTGAGCATTAAGACAAGCTGTAGTGGTTTGAGATTTGGATTTATGGAATTTGGGGTTATTGTCCAGTGTACTTCACGAATAATAATAATTTAAATATTGCATCAATTTACTTATTTTTTAATAATTTATATTAAATTAGTTATAGGAAGGAATTCTCCAAAAAGTGGCACAGTTTCTTTTCTGAGAAGTATAGAGGTTTGTCAGGAAACACACATCGTAATTAGATAGTATAAGTTAGGAGGTTTACCTGGAAATGTTGGTGACTTGCTAGGGCCAACAATAAATTGGATGTCGTGACTGCTGTTGTGTCTGAACCCTGGTACAAGATGAAAAGTTTAGACAAACACAGAGACCGTCCCAAAAGTTGAAACCTTTATACAATTTGCAAATATTATTGTTAATCAAAATTTAACGTACAGAAATATTTCATAAAAGTACGTCACAGTGGTTAAAAATTTAACACTCGATGGTCAGAGTACTCGATAGATGGATAAGAAGTAAAGCTTTCTTCAGTATCGATAAATTTAAAAATACTAAACAAATTTGAAGACAAAAATGTTTGAACCGAACCGGTTGGACCATTGCTAGTTTGAGTGCCCCGCCTCGTATTAAAGAAGATGATATATTTCGCATTTCAACAACAAGCAAACCTCAGCAAGTAGGTCTAACTATTATATACTATTTAGTTATTATTTGCATAATATAGAATTTAAATACTTACTGCTAAATAATAAGTCATCAAATCTGATTTAAGGTCATAGTCAGAACTAAGTTCAGGATATTCTTTTCCTTGGGCAGTGAAGACTTCTTGATACGTGCAACTAGTTTCTGAACAATAAAATAATCTGAACTACCAATAAACAAATCAAAAACAGAAATGACAAATAGTATATAATGAAAGATTTGATCATTTAAAATACAATTGCTAAACCATAACTTAGAAGTTTAGCATAATTTGTTTGTTATTTGCACATGGTTTTTTAATGAACCTTTGTTAACATATGTATTAAATCTGTATTATATATTAGTAATAATAAAATTGGCATTTGAAACTTTTCACAAATTAATTTTACAAGAGAAGACACATTTTACTGGCTAAGGCGTTTAAGCTTTTAAAGTCTAATGGGACATAATTTATCTTAAAGTTTAAACGCACAACTTAAACATGAAAGTGCAAAACCTTGTTTTTTAATGATGGAAATTGTACTTAAATCGTACTAAACTGGAAAAAGTACTCGTCCTTACTTTCTAATGTTTCAGTTTTGCCATGGTTGTCTTTCTGGGTCTCTGTCACCTGGAAAAGTCATTAATTAATGCATAAATTCATAAACTATTTGCGCTGTCAAACAGATTGGAAGTAGGAACGAAGGAAACGTACTGTATAGCTATCCCACAAGCAAAAAGCCTTCCCACTTTTTGATTTGGCTAATGAAATATTATTGAATTTCGTTGCATAACATGGCACTTAAGTTTGTATGTTGAATTTCATAAAAATAGCATCGTAAATTTAGTTTGTATGGCAAAGCCACCATTTTCATGGGATATGAGTTTTTTTACATATGAAGTGTATCATACTCGTATATAGTCATAAGAGATAATTTGAACTAAAGATTAGGTTATAGCAGGTAGATGACGCATAGATTCCAAATGACTGAGGCAGGAAAATCAACATAGTTGTGGCAGCCAGAGCACAGATAGCGCTGCGAGCGCTGTCATCTGTAGCCGTCTTTCTCCCCTTCGACTCCACGTGCTCTAGTTTTTCCGATGTCGATCAATGATGAGTTAAATGTGACCAAACTGTGCGGTTTTCGAAAAAGAATGTACTTGAGACGTTTAAAAGAATTCCTGCGGCACTATCTGTGCTCGGGCTGCCGGACCATTTTGATTTTCCTGTCTCAATAACTATTTAGATAGCAACAAATCTAAAGTATCAAGCAAAATACAAATTTAATTATTACCAACGCCAGAAGTTCATACCTTCTTAGAATAAGAGATCAAGTCGTTTATATCTTCGTTCAACCCTTTTATCTCATCGCCATGAACAATGTCAAAAACTGGTTTGACACGAAGCCACGGGTAAAGCATTTGTTGCATAAATATGGCAGGTCCTCTAAAACACACAAACACACCTGCACCTAGCAGTTGACAAATACAGGGCTCGGTACCATATTTGTGTCAAATCACGTCGTCGCTACCACCACACAGTCCCCTGTCTTCTATGAACCAAACAATTGTTTACTGACATAAATTATAAACAAAAAGGACCCACAACTGATTCTTGTAGTACTTCTTGATTAATGTGAAGATTTAAATACTTCTGAGTTTGTAGACGTAAATAAAGGGCTTGGATGTTGTAATGGGCAGCATACTCGCCCGGTAAGTCAGAAATCCCGGTTCAAGCCCTGGTTTGGTTTACAAATTTGCCTTCACATTTCTTTAGTAATAATCCATATACATTATATTATATACCGGAGCTCATCACTCCGGTGGCGCGGGTTCGATCCCCACGGTCACCACTTACAATTCGTAATGTGACTATAAGGTGACGCTATGTAAAGGTCGAGGTTGAGTGGTAGAGAGGACTTTTTAGTCCTGACTTCACCTTGTTAAATAAGAAAAACTTTATATTATTTACCTTTACCCAGCATTTACACAAATTTAAGACTAGAAATGAACAATGTTAAATGTTATAAAATTTATTATACATTATAAATGCGTGCATAGAAAGGTTTTATTAGCTAGTTGGATGTACAATCCTAACATTTTTTATTCAACGTAAAAGTGGTAAGACATGCTTTGTATAGTTACCTTTCAATAAAGTGTTGTAGTCTAATTATCTCTTTTGTATTTGATGTAAATTTTATATCTGTACCGAGAAGAAAATCTGTAACAAACACAAAATGACACTAGCTTTGTTGGGTTGTTACATCGCAATAATTATTTATTAATTCCTTTTAATAGACAAACCCCACAATTATTATACCACTCCGTTATAACGTAATGCAAAACACATTTAAGCATTTCTCATCTTCAAGTCAGTTATAAACTAAACATTTGTACAATTCAGTATTTCTCAAAACCATGGATAAAAAAAATATAAAAAATATAATTATTAAAAGAGCAACACTGAAAAGCAGAACATTGAAAACAACAAAGGTCTCAGAGCTTAGAAATATGGTATCCATCAAATACTACAAAAACCTATTTAAAATGAGGTTTTTAATGCGTAGTTGTAAAATGTATCTGTATACAATTTAATGCGGGGTTCGATACGTAATAAAATTTGCAGTAAAAGAACACGTAAGTCTGAGGCCTAAGTGAATCTGTGACCGTAGTGAACAGCCTCGTAGCGCCTGTAATAATGGATCAAGTAACGCAGAGGCCGAAGGAACGCAGCAGTGAACAGCCGTAGCGCCTGTAATAATGATCAGCAACGCAGGCCTATGACTCAGACAGTGAACAGCCATGTAGCGCCCGTAATAATGGACTGGTAACGTTTGCGCCTAAGTGAATTCATTCAGAAAACAGCCCCGTAGCGCCTGTAAGCAATGGACTGGCAACGCTGAGCTGGCGAATCTAAACAGAAAACAGCTCTGCAACGCCTGTAATGATCGCAACGCTGAGGCCTAAGTGAATCAGACTGCAGGAACAGACTCGTAGCGCCTGTAATAATGGATCGCAATTTCGAGTTCTAAGTGAATCTGCTGACTGTAGTGAACAGCCTCGTAGAAGCGCCTGTAATAATGGATCAGTAAATGCTGAAACGAATTTGTACCGTAGTGAACAGCCAGTACGCCCGTAATAATGGATCAAGTAACGCTGAGGCCGCCGCGAACTGTGACTGTAGTGAACAGCCTCGTAGCGCCTGCATAATAGATCATAACGCAGAGGCCGAAGGTCGCAGCGAGGTTGCGAACGGAACGAATAAGAGTAACAAATTGCAAAGGATATCTGGTTTACTCATGTAAGCGGCACTTTAGCGTCAGCTGCGTTGGCCTTTGTTTTATTTAGAACAAGTACTTACTGGATATACCATAGTATAATTTATAGCCGCTAGGTAAAATGTTAAAAGGTTCATTTCCAACATGCTCGGAGAGATCATTC
This sequence comes from Matsumurasca onukii, assembly GCA_018831715.1. NCBI lineage: Eukaryota > Metazoa > Arthropoda > Insecta > Hemiptera > Cicadellidae > Matsumurasca > Matsumurasca onukii. The sequence goes on along the minus strand of CM032060.1, from coordinate 7,733,730 downwards.
ACTAGATGACGACTGTTGCGGTTGAATGTTGACATCATTGCATTCAAGTTGTTCTGGTGAAACAGCTGACTCGCAAACGTCTTTGATTTCCACCTGAAATAAATAAATCATTATTGTGTAGGAACAAAATATTAGATCAATTAAGATCTAAGGTTTCCGGTTTACACCTACCGTATACCAGTTGTAAAAAATACGTAAAAATGAAATATCAATGTAAAATTTGGAAAAAATAGTTTGTATCTTTTATGTAAAATTATAAAATACAACTTTTTACTCTTGTAAATTTTTGTATTATGCGCAATTTTCATGGTATTTCAAATTTGAAAAATTTAAACAGCTTTTGTTTCTGTGGGTTTTATGAAATAATGTTTTTCCTAAATTTAACCTATTGAACACATAAACACCTACCAAGTTTGAATGCAATCGGTCAAACCGTTCTGAGATATAAGTTTTAAGTAAAAATACAAAATGGCGGCTACTGAGTAACGAAGAATTTTAGGACCCATGTTTATAGGGACTTTTTTCATTGTTTTGCATAAGAAACCCACCCCTGAAATTTGGCGCCCTATTTTTGAATCACCCTGTATATACAGTGTAGTTCAACGATCATATACGTGGTTTTACCACAAATCGGATCGAAGTTAAAAAGTCGACGTTTGTTTTGCTGTGTTTCACATAGCTCTTACCTGGGGCTGTAATGAGACCATTTCCAAGAGCATATTCCATATACTTGTACTCATCTGACTTTTCAGATGATTTCGAGCTGGTTAAGGCTATCTGGAAATAAAAATAAGACAAAATGTTCAGCACGTTGGAAAATCATTATTAAAACCAATCTTCAAATAGAGCCACATTGGTGGGAAATTTAGAGAGTATTCGTATTTACATCTGAGGAACAGACAGGATGCCAGTGATATGAGCCAAATGCTGAAGTAGAGCTGACACACCTTAGAGCGCGCCACTGCTCCAAAATCACGTTTTCAGATCCCGTTTTGGTTCATTTACGAGTATTTTGTGGATATTGTACGAAATGAAATATGGCTAAAGACACACCGCGTATTGGGCCCTTAAATTATGTTTCATCAGCAATTCAGCATAATTTCAGTCGATTTATAGTTATGTAATGTTTTCCACGGGTTACGAATAATAAGGCGTCAGTCTTTGTTAACTCACTATTTATTTACATTCTAATTATTACACTAATTACACAATAAATTATAACTTAATGGCTACAAACAATTACACAATTTGCAGTTCCTTAATTAACTAGTTACACTTCACAGTCTATTCACACTCCGGCGCGATGTCCGTTCACTCCACGTGTTCTCGTAGCACTCTTCAGTCGGGAATCCAACGGCGGGTGACGATGCCTCGGCGATGGCTAACGCTGACACTGTTCACGCACTGAGATGTGACTCTGCATGTTCACACTGCACTAAAACGTCCACAAGGTATGCGGACCCATACACAGACTTACACTGATTATTCGTTCACAAGGGGAACGCGTTCCGATTAGTTCACATTCATTCACTATTCGGAACTGACTATTGAGTTCCCTGAGGAGGCTATATATAAGCCGGTGGACTTTCTAGAAGGTTTAAAATAGGCTTCCAGATGTTTCGAAAGGTCCAGTAAACAAGTCGCTCGAAATTAGGTCAACGTCCGTGGTGATAGGCACAGGCACCGAGGGTGGCGGCCGCTTCCAGGAAGGCCTCTAATACGCCCGTGAATCGATGCGCCTGTCTAAGCGGTCCTGCGAGACCCGATGTCCGCTACAATTATAAGCGTTCAAAATTGGTTTCAAAACGACGGATCAAAAAACCAAGGAGAAAAAAATCTTTCGTTGTCTCATGTGTTTGCATCTCGGAAACAAGGAAAATTAAAATCATAGTTAATCGCGGATTTTAAACGATCTTCGAAAATAGGAAAATTGACTTGTTTGTCGGAAATTTTCGGCTTACCATGATGGTAGCTCTCAGAGAAATCTCCGAATGGTATAAAACATGCTATTTTGCCCTTAAGAACTAACGAATTTCTCAAGGGGAAGACAACGAATGTGATGAATGTATGGTTTTAGAACCATACAGAACATCGTTTTAGAACAATGTTAAAAGCAGTTAAAAACCAAAACATTCTCTCACCTATAAGTAGAAAAACTTGTATGGTTGTTCACCTTTTTGGCCGCTAGACTATCGTCAATACGTTTTTCAAACTGCATAATATCAGCCTATTTATTTGATTTTAAATGCTAAGGGGAAATTACAAACTAGGAAATGGTAGGTTCTCCTGGCGTAATGTGGAGTTGATTGGGTCAACCATTATTTGTTCATAACAATACCAAACAGCTGATCAGGTTAATCGTTATTGAATGACTATTTATTTAATAGTCTAGTGATCGGTAACGAAGAAAATACATAATTCACCATAATACAATCCCTCCTGATTATACTAACTACCCTGACCAAATAAAAAAACATCAAATAAATTTGGTTTTCCACGATAGTGAGATAATACACGAGTAAAATGAAAATCATATATTCATAATAATTAACAGGTTTCCTAGTATATTATAAATAATACCTGTAAGTGTGTTTGGTCCGTGATCAATATCAATGGAAGTGGTCCGATCCAAAAACACATAGTTCTGATCCCTTTAGATACATTGTCTATAACTGACTCTATCGCTGCAAAGGTAAAAGCTGAAAAATAAACATCTTGGTAATTATTTCATAATATTACAGAGACATATCGGTGATGTAGTAGAAAATGTCAAAACTTTATGACGAGCAATGGAAAGCTCTGATTTATTATATGAAAATCTTGAAAAAACGCTTAAAGCTTAGTCGGGGGATCCCATTTTGAGAATCAAAATCTTGGCCCCGTGCCTGCCTCAGGCAGATGTTCAGTTTTCCAAAGAGCTATGCATTTAGTAATAGCGCATAGTCACTTAAAGCTTGTGACATTAAATTAGTTCCAAAAGAATGAGCCTGTGAGCTGGAGGTGAATTCCAGGATACTTTGACTATAATTATAATAGGTGTAAACTTATGCGACACTATACTGTAGCTCATACTGTTCTATTGTGGTCATGCGAAAATATGAGACTTACGCTCTATACATAATACAGGGTGGTTATACATTGTTGAAAACATTTTGGGATTGAGCGAGTGACCGACCAAAACGTGCGAGTTATTTTACTAGGTAGCAAATTTAAAACAGTTTCATTCCTAGCAAATGACAATAAATTAATGTTATTTATACTTTTACAAGTATAGTGTTACAAGGAAATTAAACCATTTTCACACACTTTCCGTGGTTCGCAGGTGTGACATCTAAACTCAACTTCACACCCTGTATTTCTGAGCATTCCTAGAGTTTTGCTTCCAATAACCTCACGAACCTCTTCTCTTAAGTTCCTCAATTGGCTTAACCTTGTAAACACTCTGTCTTTGACTACCCCCCCGGCCCATTATGAGTCCAAGTGTTGTTCAGACAAGTCAAACTTACCGTCAAAACCACGAAACGTTTCGTGAGCGTTTCCAATAATCGGTAGTTTTCTAAAAATTGAAGGCACGCTGGAAGCTACTTTTATGAGACGTCTGTTTGTCCATTGATATTTGCACCACAGCAATGCCACGAGCAGAAGAAGACAACTGACCACCAGCATCGTCGAGATATGATGTATCTGACCACAGAAAATAGTGTTAGGACAAGTTAGAAACAAATAACTAGAACTCTGCGTATCTGGATGAGTGAAATCTTGACACTTAACGTCGACTTAATGACAAAGTTTTGTAGACCTATTTCAGAGGATTAGTCAAGAACCTTTGTTTACCTCTTAAATTTCGGAGTAATGATTATTTATCTCTGGTGGACAAGGCTAGGAATCCAAGTTCATCTTCCGTTTCAAAAACAACTGATCTAGTAACTTTTCTTGTCTGGCTCAGTTATTTGAAGAGTCGCGCGTGCCGCCGACCTTGCCAGTCAGGAGAAATGGTAGTAGCGATATTCCAACTTTGCTCCGCTCACTCAAAAAGTAGCAAAACATGGTTTCATTGTCTCCTGCTTCCGACGCCGTTTATGAACCGAAACGTACAAACGTTGGTTTATATGATAGGGTAGGTGTGGTTCTATGTTTTTATACACAAAAAAGACAAAAACTGCTTGTGAAAAAAGTATAATACACTTTTAAAACAGCCTATTTTTGGCCGATATTAACATTTGTTTGCTAATATTAGCGTAATATTGTTTTCAAACCGAGATTATACAAACCTAGAGACATTTTTTGAAAACATGAAAAACACCTTTTCCCATCTCGAAACCAAAAAATAGCGCCCTAAACGGGGACTATGAGAACACGTTTTGAGCATCTTTTCTGGGTGATCAATCCTCTTAATGTAAGTCTATCTACACAACAACAGTAATTTAGGGTAGATCTTCAGATGCCTCAACTTGTAATAAGAACCAAGCTCTTAGAGTAACTTTATTTATGTCACGCATTTAGTGTAGATTTGCCTCCGTACCTCTTCATGTCACACGAGTGTAATAAAAACGTCTTTATTTGTTAAAAAAAGGCGAAGTTAGGGTTTTGAAGCCCTGTCTTCCTCTTAACCTTAACAAAATTTATAAAAATCCCTCTTTAACTCCATAATAATATAAATTACAAACAAACAAAGTCTAACATGAAGATCTTTAAAAAAAAAAAGAAAACAAAAGAAGAATGAAAATTTTAAAAACAAAAACGAGAAAAGATTGTATTATACACAGGTTTGAAGTGTTCACTCCACTTGAAGAGATCACTCCTCAAGGTCCTGCATAAGTTGATGTTTTATTTTCTTCCCAAACCTAGCCTAACACAATCATCTATTGTTCTGATATCAATGTCCAGGCTTTTCCTAAATCGACACGCAGTCACAGTAAATGATTTATTTTTCAAATTTGTCCTAAGCGGTGGAAAGGATAATAGTGAAGCTCTAAGTTGAGTATTGCGATGTATTTGATTATTATTGTTACCAAATTGAAATCTTCAGATAAATGGCTGGAACTTTAAGTGAGAATGTTGTGTAATTATATGATATATTTACTGTCGTAAATATAACTTTAAAAAATAAATGCCTATAGTTTTGTAAGTCATCAGCGTACAAGTGAAAATGGCAAAATATTATATTGTTGGTTATGTCAAAATAACCACAGTGAAAATAATAGTGGTCATAAAAACAGAACCACCATCCAGTTTAGAGAGCAGAAAGAAAGTCCCAATCTTTGTAACTTGCTGAGTAATAAAGTAATAAATAGTATGCACAATCAAAAGCTTTGGAAAAATCAAGCACAGTCATTATTGGTACTTGTTTCTTATCTTCTGCTAAACGGATATCATCAGTGATTTTAAGAATAGCTGTAGTAGTGCTGTGCTGAGAACGGAACCCCGACTGATAATTAGATCAAATATTGTTTTATCGAAAAAAGAAGTTATTTTTTGATATACTAACATTTAGATAAAGCTGGTAAAATACTTATAGGTCTATAATTTGAAGGTGATTGAGGGGTTGAAGTGTTTTGCACTGGTAATATAACTGCTGATTTCCATGCATCAGGGAATATAGAAGATGATAATGATTTGTAACACTCCTCGTAGTGGTCCATAAAACTTAGGCCAAAGGCTGATGCGAGGCCCTGAGCGCAGCGAACAGCCTTGTTACACTCAGTCGAACAACTGATGGTGAAGGCCGATGCGAGGCCCTGAGCGCAGCGAACAGTTTTTGTTACACTCCTCTTGTAGTCGAACATAAACTGATGGTGAAGGCTGATTGCGAGGCCTGAGCGCAGCGTAGAACAGTTCTTGTTACACCTCTTGCAGTCGAACATAAAACTGATGGTGAAGGCTGAAGTGAGGCCCCGAGCGCAGCGAACAGCCTGTTACACTCTGCAGTCGAACATAAACTGATGGTGAAGGCCGAAGCCAGACTGTGAGCGTGCGCGAATTTGTTACACCTCCTTGGTCGAACATAAACTGATGGTGAAGGCTGAAGCGAGACCTGAGCAGCGAACAGTTGTTACACTCCTTGCAGTCGAACATAAAACTGATGGTGAAGGCCAGCCAGACTGTGAGCAGCGAACAGCCTTAAGTTACACTTTGCAGTCGAACATAAAACCGATTGTGAAGGCTGAGGTGAGGCCCCTGAGCGCAGCGAACAGTTTTGTTACACTCCTTGCAGTCGAACATAAACTGATGGTGAAGGCCGAGCAGACGAGCGTAGCGAACAGCTTTTGTTACACCTCCTGCAGTCGAACATAAAACTGATGGTGAAGGCTGAAGCCAGACTGTGAGCGCAGCGAACAGTCTTGTTACACTCCTTGCAGTCGAACATAAAACTGATGGTGAAGGCCGAAGCCAGACTGTGAGCGTAGCGAACAGCCTTGTTACACTCCTTGCAGTCGAACATAAAACTGATGGTGAAGGCCGAAGCCAGACTGTGAGCGTAGCGAACAGCTTTGTTACACTCCTTGCAGTCGAACATAAAACTGATGGTGAAGGCCGAAGCCAGACTGTGAGCGTAGCGAACAGCTCTTTGTTACACCCTTGCAGTCGAACATCTGATGGTGAAGGCCGAAGCCAGACTGTGACGTAGCGAACAGTCTTGTTACACTCCTTGTAGTCGAACATAAAACTTATGGTGAAGGCCGAAGCCAGACTGTGAGCGTAGTGAAAAGCCTCGTAGCCCCGTGAACTAGCCCGTACAGGAGGCCAAGCTGATGCCGAAGGCCGTAGCGAGACTGTAAGCATATCGAACAGCTTTGCAATAGAACATAAACTGAGGCCAAATAGAGGTTGCAAGTGGAGCGAACTAGAATAACAAATTACAAAGGAAATTCGATTTACTCAGCCCATGGTACTTTAGCTCTTAGCTGCGTGTCGGCCTGGCTATTCGAAAAAAATACTATATTCGAGAAAATACTATGAAATCTCACCTGTAACAGAGTAGTTGTCGAATGAGCGTACCCAACATCAGCAGCTGTCACAATGACGAGGATCATTGGTCATCAATGTCTTTTTATTGAGAAAATCTTGAACAATTAGTGACTGTCAATCAACCACGTGTCAGCTATTATGTTCAAATGCTTTCACATTTTCTTTGATAATGATGTCCAAGTGACTAGCTAAGTATGGTTGTAGCAGACTTTCAGTTCTTGAGGTCTCTTAGATAATTTCTTGACAATAAGTACAAAAAATACTTTGTAAAAAGGCAATTTATAATAGAAATATCGGTTTTTCTTTTCTTTAGGCTTTATAAACTAAATAAGGTGTATTTAAATTTGGAACCAATCTAGACCCGTGTTAAACTTTTATGGCCTAAATGCTTGGTGACATTTCAGTAACTTTCCTAGTATTTTCCTTAGAGCTCAGGGTGTTTCGGAGGTAAGAAGAAGTTGTGTCTAAATACTGTGTACACTTTTACGTCAAATAATAGGCTACCAATAAGTAATCAGGTTTATTAGTTTACCACAGAAGTTCGGTAAAGTTTAGCAGTTTTAACAAGCTTTGCTAACATTAAATATTTCCTGGTTTGACTTTCTGTAACTTGAAAACCACTGATCAAACATCAAAGCCTAAAAGTAAGCTTTGAAAAACAGCTTAGTGTAAAATAAACCAAACAGTAGTACACTTCAATTAGTTATAAACTTAAAAATCAACATATTTTGAATTGTTGCCAACGTTCATATTGGGTACGCTTCAGCAGGTACTATCGTAATGTGCGCAAGCGGGCACTGAACAGACTGGTACCGGCAGAAAGCAGCGCACAGCATACGTGGATCATACAACCCTCCCACTTATATCAGTCGAGATGGAGCTCTCTACGCACAAATGAACAAACGAATGAAGTGGCGTTTTGTCAAACCGAAATTTTGACGAGGGTCGGAATTACGACAGGTAGCCGGTGATGTCACTGACCGGTGAAGGTACACTGTTGTCGTTGAGCAAATTGTAAAAGTATCTAGTTTTCGGCATTATTTTATCATTTTTGGAGCGAGTTATTAAACTTTGAGTGAGCGAAACTATTTTAAAAATCCCATACTGATTCTGATGTGGTCTTTTGTAATAAACTTGTTGTTCTGTACTTTCACGTCGAAATTTCAGGATACCATTCCCATTACCTAGCGCTTGTAAGGATAGAGAATGAACATAACTATTAAAGACAAAACTCTCCTCAAACCTAAAAAAAAAATTGTCAAACCAAAGAATTTCAATTCTGTCCGAAGTTATGTTTTAGGGGTTATGTTGATAAAAGAGAACGAGATGGGCGAATGCGAGAATAAAGAGAGGCAAGCCAGCAATTGCTAGAAACTTCGGTTTAATATAACCTACTTCATGTAAATAAAATGCAACACATTACTGTCAGTAGGCCTATAGCGACTCTTTACGCTTCCCAATCCGTACTATCAGTACTTAGGTAATTAAATGTTACGAAAATGTAGGCTACACTCAGATTGCGTAGGATACTTGGTCAGACAACTTGTACACAAAACCTTCGATATTAGGAAAGCTATAAGCAAAACAGATCCATTGGATTAACAACGGGGTTTACTTCTTATTTTAACACCCAGATAGTTGTATTGTAGACCTGTCAAATGTTCGACTTGACGAAACACCACGAGTGCGCAGGTAGGTAGGTAATTACTAATCCTCAATCCCACTAAATGTTACGATTGAGTGGTTTTCCGAAACACCACTTGACGAAATGCCACCACACGTTCCCATTGGCTTGAGAAACTACCTGGTTTGGTAGTGGCCACTTCCAGCCGAGTTCAGCTGTGATAGTCCTTCACACACCCATCCTCACCTTCTGGATACTGTTCCTCGGTATGTAAGCAACTGGCCGAGGATTAGACCCTAATTATTGAGGATAAGTGTCGGTCATAAAACGTCTCTCCGTGCGGTTCCCCTTCCAGCCAGGGCTGATATTTTTCAAAATTTACTTCAAACTGAGAATGCGTTAGTTTGGAATTGGATCAACGTGGAGTTGAGCTGTTCTTAATGTAGACTTTTCTAACCTAAACGCTCAACTTAGTTGACTAAGACTGCTTGATTTACGAATACTATGAAATTATACACTTCTTTTATAGGTTCATTTTGTAACCTGTCCTAATGGAAAAGATATTACAAGCAGCTAGTAAATTTTACTTAAGTATTTCTCTATTACCTTAACATATTTGAAGAGATGAAATACTAGTACACAAGGCAAATATGTTGTTAAATATATTTGTCTTGTTATATTTTACTTCATCTTTGCAATTTAATGTGCTAATAAATACGTGTGATTAGCTTGTTAGGTTTATAAACTCCTTTAGCACCGGGTGGGTTTTTTCCACCTAGGTGCGACCTGGACCTTATCCTGTCGGATAAAACTCAGTCGAAATATTCGCTGGGATTTCGATCCAGAGGTCTAATTGGCTTTCGAATTAAATTTAATCTTCGTCAGGTACAGCTCAGAGAGACTCACGGGACCAACGTACCGCTCAATCAGTCTCTTCCGTCATCATCGCTTTCTGACTTTGTGTAATTTGTAAAAAGTGATGTGTCGAAATGTGTTTTTATTGTTGTCGAAAAGAAAAAGAACCGAATACCAAATAATCGAATCACAGCTTCTTCGCTATATCCTCGATTAGATGGTTTATAGTAAAACGCAACTATTTTTAAATAAAGCCCGAAATACCAAGTGATCCAGTTACAGCTTCTTCGCTATATCCTAAATAACGTTTGCTTTAAATACGAAAATCCTACACAAAAATATTAAATCGACATTAACCGCGTCACCAAATGATTAAGCCACAGCTTCTCCGCTATGTCCTTAATTGGATGGTGTTCGACTACGCAAACCCGTTAACCGCGAGATACCAAATAAACAAGCCACAGCTCCTCCGCTATAGTCTTATTTAGATGGTTTAATATACGTAAATAAATATAATCGATCCGGTAAAACTAAACAAAACTTCGTAACTTTGTTCCTTAACTATCTAGCTATCTATATAAATATACACCTATCCTATTTTATAAAATAAAACAAAACTCGGATTTTTAAAATGAAATATATTTATATGTATTTATTATCTTCGCAGCTGATTAAAAGAAATTATTCAAATTAAATTACACAGCTCCTTCGCTATGGCTAATCTGAAATCGGTAATTTAAAAGAAAATGATATATTAAGGGAGGATCTCGGTCTTGTAACATTCCTATCTAGTACCGTACCTATAGATCTATGTATTCGTCGGTGTCTGATCGAAGAGCGAGAGAGCGAGGGCGAGAGAGGAGAGAGGCTGTGGTCTGCGAGCGCGCGCCTTAGCAATGTTTTGATAACACAGCGCGGCTCGGTGGCCAGCAAAGGAACTAAACTCGGCAGAGCGCGTCTCTGCGGCCAAATCACTAAGCTCTGCTCCCGGCCCGCATAATTTAAAACGGTCGGCAAACGTACAATTTCCTCGCCAAAATTTGGAACGTTTCAGGTTATTATTTGTTTTTGTTTACCAGAATGAACTGTGTTTAAAATTTTAATTATGTTCTATTAAATTGCTTATCTGAACGTTGATACACCTTGCGTTACTTTACATTACACGCTTACTTAAAAGAACAACTTAAAACCTTAAAAGAGACGATTCAGTACGGTCAGTACGGTTCTTAAAAGAATATGATCCAAAACACTGTAAAGCTCAAAATTCAACTTCTAGGATGTCAGACTTTTTAAAGAAAAATGGTTTTGAAACACAATATTTTATGTAAAAGTGCAAATTAATTCTCTGTCATTGTTTTTTGATAGCAGGATGGAAGACACATTGTTTTGAAATTCTTTTTATGTCCTGCCTTTAAGTATCTTTCCTTTAGTTACCCATGTACAGGTTTAAGTCATATTGTTCCACTACGTTGGGCCCGTCTTTTCAAGCTGCTGTGCCTAAATTAATACGGCAATTCATATGTCAAAGAATAATTATAATAAATAAATCTGTCAGAGAAGGCTCTGCTTTGTAAGCTTAATAAGTTAAGGTTTAGTAAAATCCGCCCACTCCGTTAGCCCATGCAGTGTGCAAACTGCCATTTTTAGACTTTTACAGTTATTCATATTTTTGGGAATAATAATTATAATCCGGAACATTTTTTGGAAGTAACTGTTTAAACTTTGCCGTTGTTAACTTGAAAGAAATGTCTACGAGTGCATTATTTCAACTATAAAAATAAAACAAGGTCAAATATAACATACATGTATCTGAGGGGTTAAAAGCTAATGTTAACAAGGTCTAAAACCTTTTTAACTAATATAAAAAATTAAACAGCTTTCTTTCCTCTCTTAGCTAAGCTCACTAAGTAACCATCTGAGTTAACTAAAACGACTTTCATTGTTTTCTTTAAATTGTTGATGTCCATCTTTGTTGTCACTATATAGTTCCTTATGACGTGGATAACAGTGGTCTTCACCGCCAACTCTGCGTATCTCTTTCCTGTAAAGAAAGAAAGACAAATAAATATAATATAGCCGACACGTAGCCACAAGTGCTACTGTGAATCTTCGCGAATTTCCGATAATTTTAATGGAATTTCTGCAGACTATCATCTAGAGCACTGGGCTTAATATATGCTCAGTGCTCTGAATGTCAACGTGCAGAAATTCTTATTAAATAATTAAACATAAATTACTTTAAAACTGTAGGTTCTAAGCAACGGGAGTTGTTTCGATCGATTCAGAGAGAAAAGTTCTACTATACAGGGTGAACCTTGTGTTCGTTTATGGCATCGCTACAATTTTAAAGGAAAAAAAAAACTTGTACTATGTTATGTTAAGAAGAAACAACTGTTATAAGTGAGTTAAAAGTATGGATACTCCCTATTACATTTCAAATAGATAAAGATAGAAACATGAAAACTGAAGTATCTTTATCTATACTAATATATAAAAATGAGATGCTGTGTCTGTGTGTTTGTTCCTCAACCACGCAAATACCACTGGACCAATTTTAATGAAATTTTACAGGAATATACTTGGTTAACGTATAGGCTATTAACATATTTGTAAATTTTATTATTTTCAATATGGCGGTTATTAATAATACCTCACTACGTGTGAAAATTTATAACCCAAAAGCTGTCATGTGAATTTTGAGAAAAACCGTAAAAGATATTTAATTTTTGACAGCACACACGAGCTTTAAAATTTAATTGTCTACAAAAATGGACCAGAGCATTTTTATTGTATCTTCAACCGTTTGCCCGGAAATCTTGCTTCAGTGTGGGAAATAGGCTCATGAGTCGCTCCCCACTGCAAGTCAGAAGTCCGCACCGCAGACAAGACTGTACCACCGCCAGCCGGGCACCCCTGCCTCCCATCAACACCCATACTTCCTTCCGCCCCACACCATGCAGCAATGAAGTTGGTATAAGATTTACCAATTAGTGTTGCGTTGTGTAGAGCCTAGGAGGGATTTCTCAGAGTGCACCGCAGTCGTCCTTCGGACCTGGTAATACTGGTTCAGTGGTACGGCACTGCAGTTTATTTTACAGATTACCTTTTCCAGTAGAATTATAACCTCGTCCCATACTCTCTATATTCCTCACATCATTAGTCGTCTCTGGACCTGGTGTTGATTCAGTGGTACTGCATGTCTGCAGCTACAGATTACCTTTCCAGTAGAATTATAACTTCGTCCCATACCTTATATCTATTCCTCACATCATTAGTCGTCTGGACCTGGTACTGGTTGGTACGGCATGTCTGCAGTCTACAGATTACCTTTCCAGTAGAATTATAACTTCGTCCCATACCTTCCTATCTATTCTCACATCATTAGTCGTCTTCTGGACCTGGTGTTGATTCAGTGGTACCACACCTGTCCAGATTACCTTTTCCAGTAGAATTATAACTTCGTCCCATACCTTCCTATCTATTCCTCACATCATTAGTCGTCTTCGACCTGGTACTGGTTCAGTGGTACTGCATGTCTTGCAGTCTACAGATTACCTTTTCCAGTAGAATTATAACTTCGTCCCAAACCTTCCTATCTATTCCTCACATCATTAGTCGTCTTCTGGACCTGGTACTGGTTCAGTGGTACGGCATGTCTGCAGTCTACAGATTACCTTTCCAGTAGAATTATAACTTCGTCCCATACCTCCTATCTATTCTCACATCATTAAGCCTTCTGATCTGGTACTGTCTAGTGGTAATGGCATGTCTGCAGTCTGCGAGATTACCTTTCCAGTAGAATTATAACTTCGTCCCATACCTCCTATCTATTCCTCACATCATTAGTCGTCTTCTGACCTGGTACCTGTTCAGTGGTACGGCATGTCTGCAGCTCCAGATTACCTTTTCCAGTAGAATTATAACTTCGTCCCATACCTTCCTATCTATTCCTCACATCATTAGTCGTCTTCTGAACCTGGTACTGGTTCAGTGGTACGGCATGTCTGCAGTCTACAGATTACCCTTTCCAGTAGAATTCATAACTTTGTCCCATACCTTCCTATCTATTCCTCACACTAGTCAGTCTTCTGGACCTGGTACTGTTCAGTACGCATGTCTGTGTAGCCTACAGATTACCTTTTCCAGTAGAATTATAACTTCGTCCCATAATTCTATCTATTCCTCACATCATTAGTCGTCTTCTGACCTGGTGTTGATTCAGTGGTACTGCATGTCTGCAGTCCACAGATTACCTTTCCAGTAGAATTATAACTTCTGTCCCATACCTTCCTATCTATTCCTCACATCATTAGTCGTCTTCTGGACTTATGGTTCAGTGGTACGGCATGTCTGTGCAGTCTACAGATTACCTTTCCAGTAGAATTATAACTTCGTCCCATACCTCCTATCTATTCCTCACATCATTAGTCGTCTTCTGGACCTGGTGTTGATTCAGTGGTACTGCATGTCTGCAGTCTACAGATTACCTTTTCCAGTAGAATTATAACTTCGTCCCATACCTTCCTATCTATTCCTCACATCATTAGTCGTCTTCGGAATTTGAAAAGATTCAGTGGTATTGTATGTCTGCAGCCTACATTATTTTTCTAGATTATAATCTTGTCTCTGTTTTCATTTGGTTTCTTGATATTGAAAAAAAAAAAACTTTGACTTTGTTTGTTCAGGTTTCATTTAACGAACTTTGTCCAAAGCCTACTAGCCTTTTGATTATTGTCTTTGACTTTATTTGTTCAGAGCCCAGAAGTTCGATACGCCACGAATCTTTTCCATACTTTATTTATTCTTGTCATATTGTCGACTTGAATTTTGTCTGTAATAAGGTTAGTTCTGATTACTTCGTCTTGAGAGACTTTATTTCTTTAGATATTAGCTATGGCAGCATAATAAGCCCTGAGGCGAAGTGGGTAATTTCAGCTAGTAACAAATAAAAGTAAACCTTTAGTCAATACTTGCCCATTTCACATGGGCTTTTTAGGTGACAACTAAATATTTTAAACGGTAAGACCCTTTAATCGACACCTCACATTAAAGGTCTGCTACAAAAAGAAGAAAAACAGTGGAAAAATATTATTTGCTTAGGACAATATTACCCCAGTACAAATGACCGCTTATTGAACTTAAGCAAAACTTTATAAATACTTGTGAGTTAAAGAAAGTAGATACACCCTGTTTAGTTTTAATGATTAAGGCAGAAAATGAAGTTCTCAGAACACCTCATAGTTAACTTAAGCAATTTCAGTCACTATAACATTCTAAATTTCCCTCAAAATGAATTTGGGAGGGTGCAAGAAGCCAAGTTTTTATAAACATAACACCCATTGTAGACACCTTGACTTTATATAGATCATGGTTGAAGAATAAGAGAGCTTTTATTCTACCCAGATTAAAATGACATCCCAATAGGTTTCATTTGATTTCAATGAGCTGCCATTTCTAAAATGGGTTTGATATAAAGCTCTAGTTTCATTGTTCTTCTTATTTTACTGGGACCTGTAAAATAAGTTTTATTAACTTTAATGTCTTACTGTTTAAAACTTTGAGTTGCTCCTGAAAATTCCATTTGGGAAAATGGCCAAAGTTGTAATAGCATTAAAACACTTTTTCATATGTGTTTTGAATTTTACATCAATCTTTATCCATTAAAGGTTTGCTAAAGTATCCAGTTTTTAACTCTGCCTGTATATGATAGTAGTCTGTCTGAAATTCAAACGGTCATTGAAAACACTGATGTCCCTAAATATAAAATCAGTTTATGATATGTTTTCCCAAGAGAAATAAATTGAAAACTGTGTCAAACTAAAACCTGTGAATATTTTTTTATTGTAAAATCTGCTATATGAATCGTAAGTTATGTTTTGACATTGATGACCATTCCATCTATAGGTATATTTTTAAAACGATAATGAATGTTAAAAAAAAATATATACTTTAATGCTAAACTAGGTATTAAAACGTATACAAAATCAATACCAACAAGATTATTCAATAAAGTACATTTTGAATTGGGATGCCATAAATTAAAATTAGACTCTGGCACCAGCATCTTAAAACCAAGCAAACTCTGACTTCCACTTGACAAGCTCTACTGTAGAGCATTTTTATTGTATCTTCAACCGTTTGCCTGGAAATCTGCTTCAGTGTGAGAAATAGGCTCATGATTGCTCCCACTGCAAGTCAGAAGTCCGCACCGCAGACAAGACTGTACATCACAAATGCACCCCTGCCCCTTCCCTTATCATCAACAATCTATCTCCTTCCGCCCTGATGACAGACTACAGTACAGTAGTGTGTGTAATAAGTTTTATTAGTTTGGTAAGATTTACTAATTAGTGTTATGTTGTGGTAGGAGCCTAGGAGGATTTCAAGTAGAGTGCACCGCAGTCGTCCTCTTCTGGACCTGGTACTGGTTCAGTGGTACGGCATGTCTGCATTTATTTTACAGATTACCTTTTCCAGTAGAATTATAAACTCGTCCCATACCTTCCTATCTATTCCTCACATCATTAGTCGTCTTCTGGACCTGGTGTTGATTCAGTGGTACTGCATGTCTGCAGTCTACAGATTACCTTTTCCAGTAGAATTATAACTTCGTCCCATACCTACTCATTCCTCACATTGCTAGTCGTCTCTGACCTGGTACTGGTTCTGTGGTAATGGCATGCCCTAGCCCACAGATTACCTTTCCAGTAGAATTATAACTTCGTCCCATACCTTCCTATACTCACCTCAACATCATTAGTCGCTTGGGACCCGGTGTTGATTCAGTGGTGCACTGCATGTCTGCAGCCCACAGATTACCTTTTCCAGTAGAATTATAACTTCGTCCCATACCTTCCTATCTATTCCCCACACACGTCTTCTGGACCTGGTACTCGGTTCAGTGGTACGGCATGTCTGCAGTCCATAGATTACCTTTCCAGTAGAATATAACCCTGTCCCATACCTTCCCATCTCACATCATTAGTCGTCTCTGGACCTGTGTACCGTTCAGTGGGCATGTCTGCAGTCTACAGATTACCTTTCCAGTAGAATTATAACTGTCCCATACCTTCCTATCTATTCCTCACATCATTAGTGTCTTCTGGACCTGGTACTGGTTCAGTGGTACGGCATGTCTGCAGTCTACAGATTACCTTTTCCAGTAGAATTATAACTTCGTCCCATACCTTCCATCATTCCTCACATCATTAGTCGTCTTCTGACCTGGTACTGTTCAGTGGTACTGCATGTCTGCAGTCTACAGATTACCTTTCCAGTAGAAATAACTTGTCCCATACCTTCCCATTTATTCCTCACATCATTAGTCGTCTTCTGACCTGGTACTGGTTCAGTGGTGTACGGCATGTCTGCAGTCAGATTACCTTTTCCAGTAGAATTATAACTTCGTCCCATACCTTCCTATCTATTCCTCACATCATTAGTCGTCTTCTGGACCTGGTACTGTTCAGTGGTATGCATGTCTGCAGTCTACAGATTACCTTTTCCAGTAGAATTATAACTTCGTCCCATACCTTCCTATCTATTCTCACATCATTAGTCGTCTTCTGGACCTGGTGTTGTTCAGTGGTACGGCATGTCTGCAGTCTACAGATTACCTTTTCCAGAATTATAACTGTCCCATACCTTCCCATCTATTCCTCACATCATTAGTCGTCTTCTGGACCTGGTACTGTTCAGTGGTACGGCATGTCTGCAGTCTACAGATTACCTTTCCAGTAGAATTATAACTTCGTCCCATACCTTCCTATCTATTCCTCACATCATTAGTCGTCTTCTGGACCTGGTGTTGATTCAGTGGTACTGCATGTCTGCAGTCTACAGATTACCTTTCCAGTAGAATTATAACTTCGTCCCATACCTTCCTATCTATTCCTCACATCATTAGTCGTCTTCTGGACCTGGTGTTGATTCAGTGGTACTGCATGTCTGCAGCTCTACAGATTACCTTTTCCAGTAGAATTATAACTTCGTCCCATACCTTCCTATCTATTCCTCACATCATTAGTCGTCTTCTGACCTGGTACTGGTTCAGTGGTACGGCATGTCTGCAGTCACAGATTACCTTTTCCAGTAGAATTATAACTTCGTCCCATACCTTCCTATCTATTCCTCACATCATTAGTCGTCTTCTGACCTGGTACTGGTTCAGTGGTACGGCATGTCTGCAGTCTACAGATTACCTTTTCCAGTAGAATTATAACTTCGTCCCATACCTTCCTATCTATTCCTCACATCATTAGTCGTCTTCTGGACCTGGTGTTGATTCAGTGGTACTGCATGTCTGCAGCCTACAGATTACCTTTTTCAGTAGAATTATAACTTTGTCCCATACCTTCCATCTATTCTCACATCATTAGTCGTCTTCTGGACCTGGTGTTGATTCAGTGGTACTGCATGTCTGCAGTCTACAGATTACCTTTTCCAGTAGAATTATAACTTCGTCCCATACCTTCCTATCTATTCCTCACATCATTAGTCGTCTTCTGACCTGGTGTTGATTCAGTGGTACTGCATGTCTGCAGTCTACAGATTACCTTTTCCAGTAGAATTATAACTTCGTCCCATACCTTCCTATCTATTCCTCACATCATTAGTCGTCTTCTGACCTGGTGTTGATTCAGTGGTACTGCATGTCTGCAGTCTACAGATTACCTTTTCCAGTAGAATTATAACTTCGTCCCATACCTTCCTATCTATTCCTCACATCATTAGTCGTCTTCTGACCTGGTACTGTTCAGTGGTACGGCATGTCTGCAGTCTACAGATTACCTTTTCCAGTAGAATTATAACTTCGTCCCATACCTTCCTATCTATTCCTCACATCATTAGTCGTCTTCTGACCTGGTGTTGGTTCAGTGGTACTGCATGTCTGTCTACAGATTACCTTTTCCAGTAGAATTATAACTTTGTCCCATACCTTCCTATCTATTCCTCACATCATTAGTCGTCCTGGACCTGGTACTGGTTCAGTGGTACGGCATGTCTGCAGTCTACAGATTACCTTTTCCAGTAGAATTATAACTTCTGTCCCATACCTTCCTATCTATTCCTCACATCATTAGTCGTCTTCTGACCTGGTACTGGTTCAGTACGGCATGTCTGCAGTCTACAGATTACCTTTTCCAGTAGAATTATAACTTCGTCCCATACCTTCCTATCTATTCCTCACATCATTAGTCGTCTTCTGGATCTGGTACTGGTTCAGTGGTACGGCATGTCTGCAGTCTACAGATTACCTTTTCCAGTAGAATTATAACTTCGTCCCATACCTTCCTATCTATTCCTCACATCATTAGTCGTCTTCTGGACCTGTTGTTGATTCAGTGGTACTGCATGTCTGCAGTCTACAGATTACCTTTCCAGTAGAATTATAACTTCGTCCCATACCTTCCTATCTACTCACATCATTAGTCGTCTTCTGGACCTGGTACTGGTTCAGTGGTACGGCATGTCTGCAGTCTACAGATTACCGTCTTAAATATAGGAGATATTTTTTTGTTTAATTTACATTTCTCTTTAGGTATACACACAGCTATAATAACAAAGCCCCGAGGCGAAGCGTGGGTACTCTCAGCTAGTAACAAATAAAAGTAAACTTTTTAGTCAATACCACGACTTTGCCCATTTCCTTAACATGGGCTTTTTAGGTGACAACTAAATATTTTAAACGGTAAGACCCTTTAATCGACACCTCACATTAAAGGTCTGGTTTACAAAAAAAAGAAGAAAAACAGTGGAAAATATTATTTGCTTAGGACAATATTACCCCAGTACAAATGACCGCTTATTGAACTTAAGCAAAACTTTATAAATACTTGTGAGTTAAAGGTATAGATACACCCTGTTTAGTTTTAAATGATTAAGGCAGAAAAATGAAACTCAGAACACCTTTATAGTTAACTTAAGAAAATTTCAGTCACTATAACATCTTTGCAAATTTCCCCAAAATGGAATTTGGGGGAGGGTGGGGCAGCTCAAAGTTTTATAAACAGTAACACCCATTATATGACACCTGACTTTATATAGATCATGGTTGAAGAAGAAGAGCAACTGAATCTAGAGTTTTTATCTCTACCCAGATTAAAATGACATCCTGCATTAGGTTTCATTTGATTTCAATGAGCTGCCATTTTATAATGGGTTTGGATATAAAGCTCTAGTTTCCATTGTTCTTCTTATTTTACTGGGACCTGTAAAATAAGGTTTTATTAACTTTAATGTGTCTTACTGTTTAAAAACTTTGAGCTGCTCCCCGAAAATTCCATTTGGGAAAATGGCCAAAGTTGTAATAGTGATTAAAAATTCACTTTTGTTTTCTATAAAGGTGTTTTGAATTTTATTTATCAATCTTTATCCATTAAAGGTTTGCCAAGGAGTATCCAGGTTTTTAACTCGCTCTGTATATGATAGTAGTCTGTGTTGAGATTCAAAACGAAGTCATTGAAACAGCTGATGTCCCTGCAATATAAAGATCAGTTTATGATATGTTTTCCCAAGAGAAATAAATTGAAAACTGTGTCAAACTAAAACCATGTGAATATTTTTTATTGTAAAATCTGCTATAAGAATCGTGTTTGCGTTTTGACATTGATGACCATGCCATCTAGGTATATTTTTTAAACGATAGTTTTCAGAATGTTAAAAAAAATAAATATATACTTTAATGCTAAAACTAGTATTAAAACGTATACAAAATCAATACAATCAACAAGATTATTCAACAAAGTACATTTTGAATTGGGATGCCATAAAATTAAAAATTAGATCATGGCACCAGCCCCATCTTCAAAACCAAGCAAACTCTCACTTCTCCACTTCTGACGGGAGCCTCTGACACACATGCTGCTGGCTCTCACACTGCTATCCCGATTTTTGCTCACAGCCACCCTGAAACTTGACTTTGTGGGCGGTCCCATCGGTTAGCTAACCTTTCAGCCAAGTTCTTGATGAAGCTGTTTGCTGGGGAAGCGAACATTCCATCAACGGATATACAGTAACTAGTGGCCTGAATGAAACGTGACGGTCCTCACATGCCTGAAAATATCTTTTCTTTTCTTCTTCGGCTGAAGACAGGACAGACGCCACAGGCCTGGATACATAAGAGGGAACATCACAGTGTCAACGACACGTATATAGAACAATGCCTTCCTCTGTGCATCCCAGAACCCACGACAAGTCCCTCCAAGTCCGTCGTCCCCTTCTGAAATGATAGCTTCTAATGTTACGTTGCCCAAACTTTTTGACAAAGTTCTACAAACAAATCTCGAATTTCATTGTGACGTCTAGCAATAAGGCCTCCAGGTTTACGGCATAAAGCTTGGTCCAAATTAAAATCTTGGCTTCCACACCCATCACAAGTGTGAGGCATAGGCCTACACTTGCACCTTTGAATTCAAAAGCAGATAAGTCGAAGTGTTTTTTCTTGGGTGGTATTACTGAGAGCCATGAAGATGTTTTAGTTTTAACTTTCTCATACATTTATCTTTAGATTGCTCTTACTCTGATGGATTGAATTTGGGTAGTGTGATATTGAGAAGGTTTTCCTCTTTTATATTTCTCCCAAATGCAAATTGATTACGAGCTTCTTCTAATGTCGTGTAGTGCTGCTGTAAATCTTAATTTGTCCTTTGAATGATTGCTAATGATAAACTTGTATTACAATTTTTTGAATAGTTGAAATTGTGTTTAGCTGTGTTAACTGGATTTGCTTATCAATACCTGCTTTGTTATATGGTATTGATAAGCAGTAAGAGTAAGAAGATCGGCTTCTTCCTCTAAAATATCATCACCAATCACTGTTGGGAGAAAGTGTTCTTTAAGTGTTATTCAGCGGTATAAAATCTTCCTGAACTCCATCGACTACTCTTTGGAAAAATGACCATTGAAATATATCAACCTTCGTAAGCGCAGTTTTCAAACACTTTGCCCCAGTTTTCAAAATGTGGGGTTGGGGGGTAGCCCCATAATTTTTATAGGGAAGGCCCATCTAGTGACCTCATTTGGAGGTCTTAGAAAATATTGATGAATGTCGATAGTTAGAAGTCCCTAGCTTAACCCAGAAAGAAATGGCGTCGATTTTAAGTTACACAGAGTTTTAAGTCCAACCCCTCCCCAATTACCCATTTTGAAACTGGGGCAAATTGTCAGTATGCATTAAAGGATACTTTTGATAACTTAAATAATATTTACCAAGCTTGGTTACGCTGAAAAAACTGGCTAAAAAGTTATAAACGCGTTTCCACACTTTCGCGTAATAAAAATCTGTGTAACTTAGAATGGACGTCATTTCTTTCTGGGTTAAGATAGAGACGTCTAGTTTTCAGCATTCCTCAAAATTTTTAAAGACCTTCATAATGAGGTGTCACTCGTTATGGGCTTCCCTATGAAAATATGGGCTAACCCCCATTTTGAAAACTAGGTCAAAGAGTCAGTATGAATTAAAAGGTACTTTTGTTGCCTCTAATCAAATTTACCTATTTCGGTTGCGCTGAAAAAACGTATTAAAAAGTTATAAAGGCGTTTCCACACATTTTTTTGACCGTGTATATTATCATTACAACAAACACCTCTCTCTTAGGTAATAAAAGTTATACTCTAGCATGATATTACATGTAACAATAACCGAGAGCAAAATGACTATAGCCAATAGTTTTATTGAAACGTCAATTTTTGAAACCACTACTGACCTATGCAGTTTCTCGGTCCTCTACTGAAAGGAATGAAGCTCTTGGGGTCTCTGTTAGCTCTTCTCTCTGCAGAGAAGTGATCAGGGTTGAAGATCTTAGGATCGGGAAAAACTTCAGGATCGTAGTTCAATCCAACAAGAAACAGTCCAAACGAGCTTCCAGCCGGGATTGTGACATCTCCTACACAAAAAACAATAAATACTGTTGTCTCTGAATAAACAATTTGTATTGTATGGTTCAATAAAAAATTAACTATTAAAATATATGTTTATTATCGATATTTTGTGATATTTGTTCACTTTTGAGGGATACTTGGTATATTAATACAAGAATTGAAAAAGCTGAGAAGCACCCTTTAAACATTTATTTAAACCACTACCGGTTTCGGGAATTATCCCATCTTCCTGGTGGTACAAAGCATCACAAATTACCTACAAAAATACTTAACTTTGTATACAAACAAAAGGATAAATTAAGAAGATAAATAAATATTTACAGATGGTTGATTTCCCAACAGTGTGCAAGCTAACACTATATTCCCTTAGAATTATAAGTTGTTAATATAATCGAGGCTGGGATTATTAACATCTACATTGGTGCTGTTCAACAAATTGCCTGCACTCGCTTTTTTGTTCATATATATATGAATATTACTAAATAAATTTGAAGACAAAAATATTTGGACCGAACCGGGATTTGAACCTGGTACAAATATATATAAATATATATGAAAATCTTCCTTGCAGTTCATTCTGTCTCCCGTCTTATCTACTTCAAGAATATTCATGTTGACTTCCATACTTGTGTAAGAGTGGCTGGTTTGGAGGAGGTCCTCAGCAAAAGAAGACTTCATCGATGTAGAGTTATTAGGTCTTAAGGCTTGAATATGCTCCCGGAACCTAGATTTGAAAGACCGCCCAGTTTGTCCAACGTACCAACTAGGACTGTCATTGCATTGAATTTTGTAGATCCCGGACTTTTCATATTTATTGTTATTGCTTGTGGGCCTGTTAACCATATTGTTAATCATTTGGAAGGCATTATTCTTTGTTTTGTAGCTTTGTTTTAAGTTTGATGAACTAAATGCTTTCCTGGCAGCTTTTTCCAATAATTTGTTATAGGGGACACACATAAACCTAGTTTTATCCTTTATATTCTGTTGGTTGTTTGTTTGCAAATTATTGAGCTTTCTTTTAACATGTTGTTTATAGGCTAGTCAAATTAGACAAAAAAGGGCAGTTAGCGGAAAGTTTAGGCATAGTCCTAATTCTTTTTGATTTCTATGTTTTTGAGGTCGCTGAACACGAATTTGAGATTTGCTGACAGATATTTTGGCTGGAACATTGTTTTTTTTTGCAAAAACAGTGCAAATTTTGTACTTGTTTTAGTGTTTAATCTAAATCTCAGTAAATATGCATTTTATCGAAAAGTGTGCCCATATTAAATTGAAGGTGACAAAATGTACCACAAGTTTTATATTTGACACCTTTTTCTCCGGACAATATTTACGCCACTAGAGCACATGGAAAACCCTGCAGAAATTTTAATTATTGAAAATACGCTATACCTTGCTTTTTTTGTCCGGCTTTCATGGAAACAAGCCGTGTTACAATAGTTTTGACTAATTATAAGCAATTTTACAGGTTGGACATTCAACTTTTATTCTATACTATAGTACTATATATAGGGAGCCCATAAGTCAGTGGACCGACATGCATTCAATGAAATGCATGACTGTCAACTGACTTATACACCCTGTAGTTATATCGTAGGGATCAAATCGAGAAAAAAGTGACGTAGAAGTATAAAGCAATGTCAGATTAGTATTGTCCACTCAATACAATTTTTATTTGGAAAACATTGAACTCAATAAAATACACTTAAAAATACTCTGTCCAGCACAAGCTTCGCCTATATTTGACTTAAATGGTAGAGAATAATTACAACAAATTAGTGAATTTGTAAAATTATAATATTTGTGCAAATTAGTACAATTATTAGTATATATATTATTAAGTTGTTTTATATAGGTACATAAGTAAGATCAGTTATTTTATACATACATAAGCAGTATATTAAAAAGAGTAAATATGTCACTGATAGAAATCATCTCTCGATGCAGAAGGTTGTCATTCCATGAGCCCTTTGTTTGAAGGTGGACCAGAGCTGGGAAATACTTATGAAAAGAATAAACATTATGAGGCCGAAGCGAGAGTATGAGCGTAGCGGAACCCCCGTGTTAATAGAGCACGAAAAACTGAGGTAAATGAATGAAATAATGTTGTGAGCTGGGTGAACTAGAGTTAAAATTAGTGAATTAGAAAATAAATATGTATGTTGATAGTATCCATCAATGTACCAACAATTATGAGAATCCATCGAGTAGTTTCAAAATGGCGTCCAAAAAGTGATTTTCTGGAGCGTTATACGAGTAAGTAGTCCAATTTCGATAATATTCGAAACCGATTCTTTATTCATGATACGTAGTAAAACGTGCAGTAAAATGCCACGCAAGTCTGAGCCTTTAGGCCGAAGCGAGGTTGTGAGCGTAGCGAATGAAAGAATGCAAAGCTGAAGCCGAAGGGCTATAGTAATAAGGACATTCGCTTCACTCATACCTTCCGGACTTTAGCGCTTAACTGCGTGTCGGCCTGGTTTAATCTTTACCTAGTTCCAAATCGTCAGTTGCTTTCCTGAGAATCAAAGGGATGGACGCTCCCCATCTTAGCGCTTCCTGGTAGACCTGCTCCAGATAAGTCATCTTGCGTAGATCTTCAACTGTGACGTCATCACGCTCACCCATCACTGACGCTATCTCATCCAACAGTCGGTCCTGTGAAAGGTAAAGCAAATTTTAGCTTCGTCAAGCTCAAGCAGTGTTTATAGGAGAGGGGAGGTCTAGCAATGGTCTCAATCTTTCAGGATCTGGTCGAATGTTTTTGTTCTGAATGCTGTAGCTTACTTAGTAGGTTTATGCAGGTTTGTAAAAACTGGAATTTTTCAGTCAAGCCATACTTTTGAACAGCGGCTAAGAATCATTCCAAGTTGTTGTCATGTTCCGATTGATCTTTCCCACAAATAGTAACGTCGTCAAGGTATACGTAAACTCCTGAAAGCTTTTCGTTACGTATTATTTTATCTATGACTCTTTGAAAACAAGCAAAGCCATTTGTGGCACCGAGGGGTATGCGGCAAAACTGGTACAGTCCTCCATCAACTTCAAATGCAGTAAGGGCTTTTCGTCGTCTCGTAAAGGGATCTGATGGTATGCGCTTTTCAGATCTACTGTAATAAATAATAAATAATTGGATACTTCTGCAACCAGCTCTTCAATATTAAGGAGGGGATATGCGTCTAGTTCAGTGAAGTGATCGTTTGAGAATAGTCTATGACTAACCTATGTTTATGGTTGTCTGTCGTGACTACAATATCCTGAGCAGGCCACGGGGACTTGCTAGGTTCAATGATTCCCTCACATAGTAAATGTTTAACCTGATCTTTTTATAACCTTTATCTACTTGATAATCTTAAGTTATCTACCGTTATCTACTTGAAGGTGTCTTCTGGATTTTGTACTGATTGGTCTACAGCCGTAAGTAAGATTAGCAAATAGTGTAGGGAGGGCAACCTCAGCTGAGACCAATGCACATATTGAAAGCGGAGGGAACCACATTTTCCTATCACCAGCCTAGTATGGCCCTGTTCTAAGCATATGTTGAACCGAAATACATCGGTTGATAGAATATTCTTACCTCTCTATTTTGGTTTATGAAATGAATGCGTAGGGATCTCCTTCTCCGCTTTTCTTCAAGGGCAAGCATCAAAAACTCTTCATCAGTATCAGAAGAACTCGAGCAACAATCCTCCATGGCAAAGAACTTTACTATCAATAGTGGAAGCACAGAGAAGAGTCTCTTCTCTATGGAAGTTTTCAATTCGGGAGGGGAACTCGCTAGACTTTGATAGAGACGCTAAGGTTGCGGTTTGAGCATAAGACACGCTGTAGTGGTTTGAGATTTGGATATATCGAAGTAGGGGTTATTGTCCAGTGTACATCACGAATAATGTATACATTTATAATTTAAATATTGTATAAATTTGTATATTTTTATAAATGTAAATATAAATAATTAATAGGAAGGAAACCTCCAAAGAGTGGTAGAGTTTCTTTTCTGAGAAGTATAGAGGTTTGTCAGGAAACACACATCGTAATTAGATGGTATAAGTTAGGATGTTTACCTGGAAATGTTGGTGACTTGCTAGAGCCAACAGTAAATTGGATGCCGTGACTGCTGTTGTGTCTGAACCCTGGTACAAGAATCAATATAAAAAGTTTAGACAAACACGGAGATACAGATTCAGGCAAAAGTGTGGAAACGTCTTTATAACTTTTTAACGAGTTTTTTCAGCGCAACCGAAATCGGTACATTTTATTAGATAAACCAAATGTAACTTTTAATGCATAGTGACACTTGTCCCAGTTTTCAAAATGGGGGATTGGGAGGGTAGCCCCATAACTTTCATAGGGAAGCCCATCGAGTGACACCTCATTTTGAAGGTCTTCAAAAATATTGATGAATGCTGAAAACTAGAAGTCTCTATCTTAACCGAGAAAGAAATGGCGTCGATTTTAAGTTACACAGAGTTTTAAGTCTACCCCCTCCCCCAATCACCCATTTTGAAAACTGTGGCAAAGTGTCAGTATTCATTAAAATATACTTTTGATAACTTTAATAATATGTACCAAGTTAGGTTACGCTGAAAAAACTGGCTAAAAATGTATAATACAAACCTGTGTAACTTAAAATGGACGCCATTTCTTTCTGGGTTAAGATAGAGACGTCTAGTTTTCAGCATTCATCAACACTTTCTCAGACCTCCAAAATGAGATGTCACTCGATTGGGCTTCCTCATGAAAATTATTGGGCTCCCCCACAAATCTCCCATTTCGAAAACTGGGGCAAAGTGACAGTATGCACTAAAAGAGACTTTTGATAATTTGAATAATATGTACCGAGTTTGGCTGCGCTGAAAAAAAACCAGTTAAAAAGTTATGAAGGCGTTTCCACACTTTCGCATAATACAAATCTGTGAAACTTAAAATAAACTCCCTTTCTTTCTGGTTTAAGGTAGAGACTTTTAGTTTTCAGCATTCATCAACATGTTTTAACACCTGTAAAATGAAGTGTCACTCGGGGCTTCCCTATGAAAATTATGGGGCTACCCCCTCATCATCCATTTTGAAAACTGGGGCAAAGTGTCAGTATGCATTAAAAGGTACTTTTGTTTCCTCTAATAAAATGTACCGATTTCGGTTGCGCTGAAAAACTGGTTAAACAGTTGTAAAGGCGTTTTCACACTTTTGCCTGACCCTGTATATTTTGACAGAGACCGTCCCAACAAGTTGAAACCTTTATACAATTTGCAAATATTATTTTTAATCCGAAATTAATGTACAGGCATATTTTATAAAAAATACGTCATGGTGCTTGAAAATTTAATACTCGATGGATGGATAAGAAGTAAAGCTTTCTTAAAAATTTAAAAATTCCAAAAAGATTTGAAGACAAAAATGTTTGGACCAAACCGGTTGCTAGTTCGAGTGCTCCGGCCTCGTATTAAAGAAGATTATATCTTTGGCATTTCAATAAATTACTAGCAAACCCCTGCAAGTAGGTCCAACTATTATATACTACTTAGTTATTACGAGTATCTGCATAATATAGAATTTAAATACTTACTGCTGCATACAAAGTCATGAAGTCTGATTTAAAGTCATAGTCAGAACTAAGTTCAGGATATTCTTTTCCTTGGGCAGTGAAGACTTCTTGATACGTACAACTATTTTCTAAACAATCAAATAATCTGAACTACCAATAAACAAATCAAAAACAGAAATGATAATAATAAATAATGAAGGATTTGATAACTGATTTGATAATACAATTGATCAAACATAACATGAGAAGTTTAGCATGTTTTGTCTGTTATTTACACTTGGCTTTTAATGAATCTTTGTAAAAACATGCATTACATATGTATTATATATTAGTTATAATAAAATTGGCATTTTAAACTTTTCACAATTTAATTTTACTAGAGCAGATAAATTTCACTGGCTAAGGCGTTTAAGCTTTTTAAGTCTAATGGGACACAATTTATCTTAATGTTTAAACGTATAACTTAAACATGAAAGTGAAAACCTTGTTTCGAAATGATGGAAATTGTACTTAAATCGTACTAAACTGGAAAAAGTACTCGTCCTTACTTTCTAATGTTTCAGTTGCGCCATGGCTGCCTTTGTGGGTCTCTGTCACCTGGAAAAGTCAATATCGTAAATACAGTTTGGCAAAACCACCATTTTCATGGGATATGAGTTTTTTTAACATATGAAGTGTATCATATCTAGTCATAAGAGAAAATTTGAACTAAAGATTACGTTATAATAGGTAGATGGCGCATAGATGCCAAACGACTGAGGCAGGAAAATCAACATGGTTGTGGCAGCCCGAGCACAGATAGCGCTGCGAGCGCTGTCATCTGTAGCCGTCTTTCTCTCCCCGGACTCCACGTGCTCTAGTTTTTCCGATGTCGATCAATGATGAGTTAAATATGACCAGACTGTGCGGTTTTCGAAAAATTACGTACTTGCTCTACTTGGGACGTTTAAAAGAATGCCTTGCAGCACTATCTGTGCTCGTGCTGCTGGACCATTTTCATTTTCCTGCCTCAATAACTATTTAGATAGCAACCAATCTAAAGTATCAAGTAAAATATAAATTTATTGATAGATGAAATTCCTGTTCGGTGCCTGTAGACCTTGTGAAGAAATTGGAAAGTCCCGATGTACATTTCGCAACGTTTGTCGCATCTTTTGGTGGAGGGAAGGGGTTACTGTTTACATAAAGAACACTTTTACACAATATTTACACTTATATACATTTAAACTAGTCACTTTGTGGTCGCGAAAACGTCAAAAGACCTTGAAGACGCCTCTACAAAGAGAAGAACCAGTCAACGCAACACCACCTCAGAGGCCCCGCACAGACCTGCCCCTTTGTCCAAAACCTACCGGGGAATCCCAGCTCGCTGGCGACAAAGACCCCGGGCAGCGCCTCAGGGGTAGTGCAACATGTGACTACGCACCGTGCGCACCAAGTCTCACCCACTGGGGTGCCAGCTACGCCGCGACCACAAAGTGACTACGTAGTTTAAATGTATATAAGTGTAAATTGTGTGTAAAAGTGTTCTTCATGTAAACAATAACCCCCCCACCAGAAGATGCGACAAAAGTCGCGAAATGTACATCAGGACTTTCCAATTTCTTCACAAGGTCTATAGGCACCGAACAGGTATTTCATCTATTAATTGATATAGGCCTTGAGACTGGATATATTAAAATTTAATACATTTATCAATTACAAACGCCAAAAGTTCATACCTTCACAGAATAAGAGATCAAGTTTTTTATATCTTCGTTGATCCCTTTCACCTCATCGCCATGAACAATGTCAAAAACTGGTTTGACACGAAGCCACGGGTAAAGTAATTGTTGCATAAATATGGCAGGTCCTCTAAAACACACAAACACACCTAGCAGTTGACAAATACAGGGCTCGGTAACATATTTGTGTCAAATCACGTCGTCGGTAGCACCACACAGTCCTCCGTCTTCTATGAAATAAAAAATTGTTCACTGACATACAGTAAATTATAAACAAAAAGGGCCCACAACTGATTCTTGTGGAACTTCACATTAATGTGAAGATTTAAATACTTCTGAGTTTGTAGACGTAAATAAAGGGCTTGGATGCTGTAATGATCAGCATAATCTCCCGGCAAGCGAGAGGTTCCGATTCAAGTCCTGGTTTGGTTTAAAAACTTTGCCTTCAAATTTATTAAGTAATAAACCATAATTATACCATTATAATTAGCGGATCCGTGGCGGATTGGTATCGCGCGCGACTCCGGAGCTCATCACTCCGGTGGCGCGGGTTCGAATCCCGCAGTCACCACATACATTTGTCATGTGATTATAAGGTGACGCTAGGTAAAGGTTGAGGTTGAGTGGTAGAGAGGACTTTTAGTCCTAACTTCGCCTCGTTAAACAAGACAAACTATACCTTTTTTACCTTTACCCAGCATTTATACAAATTTAAGACTAGAAATGAACCATGTTAATTGTTATACAATTTATTATACATTATAAATGCGTGCATGGAAAGGTTTTATTAGCTAGTTGTATGTACAATCCTAACTGGTTTAGTAAAAGTGGTTAGACAAGCTTTGTATATAGTTACCTTTCAATTACGTGTTGTATTCTAACTATCTCTTTTGTATTTGATGTAAATTTTATATCTGTGCCGAGAAGAAAATCTGTAACAAACACAAAATGACGCTAGCTTTGTTGGGTTGTGCCATCGCAATGATTATTTATTAATTCCTTTTAATAGACTAACCCCACAATTATTATACTACTGCGTTATAACGTAATGTATTTCTCATCTATAAGTCTGTTATAAACTAATCACTTATACATTTCAGTATTTCTCAAAACCATGAATGAAATAATATAGCCAAAAAATATAATTAATAAAAGAGCAACACTGAAAAGCAGAACATTGATAAACAACAGAGGTTTCAGGGCTTAGAAATATGGTATCCATCAATGTACTAAAGACTATAAAGATCCTTTAAAATGCGTTTTTTATGCATAGTTGTAAAATGTAATTTTATACAATTTACGCGCTGCGTGTTGGCCTTGTTTTATTTAGAACAAGTACTTACTGGATATACTCATAGTAGCATTTATGGCTGCCAGGGGTAAAATGTTGAAAGGTTCATTTCCAACATGCTTGGAGAGGTCATTCACTAGATGCCGACTGTTGCGGTTGAATGCTGACATCATTGCATTCAAGTTGTTCTGGTGAAACAGCTGATTCGCAAAACGCCTCTTGATTCTCCAAATATTACCTGAAAACAAATTGTTTCTTTTTTCGATTTCTTTTAATTCTACAGGGTGCTCCATGGTAAACGGACGTTTTTTAAATGAATAGTACAAAACCATTTTAAAACATAAACCAACTTTATTTGTACAAGTGTAAAGACTAGGACTTTTATAAATTACTCACTTCTTAAATATTACGTCACTCATATGCTGCCCAAGCACTTGGATACATATGTCCTGTCTTTTGGTGAAACCATCTGCAACTCGGGTCAACATGTTTGGTTGAATCAACTGTACGGTTTCCCTGATTGCTTATTGGAGAGTAGAAACGTTCTTTTAAATATTCCCACAGGAAGAGGTCACAGCAAGATAATAATGGTGACCAAAACGTGAAACCAGCCGTCCGGAAACATGCTCCTGACATGAGGCCATTGAGGCAGCAGTGGTGTGCGCTGGGGCACCATCCTGTTGGAAGAACACAGCTCTCATGTTCATGCTTCTCCTTCGGAGTTCTGGTCTGAGAAATGTGTTCAGCGTGTGGGCATAAATTAATAAGTGACTTCACCGTGACGGTAACACCATTTTCCTCGAAAAAATACGCTCCAATCCCTCCGGAACGAGAAACTGTACACCAAACTGTAACTTTTGGAGTGAAAAATATTTAATGGATGTTGTTGGGATTTTGAGGGTCCCAATAACAAAAGTTTTGTTTGTTAACCGAGCCATTCTGGTAAAAATGGGCCTCGTCACCCATCAACAGGATTGCATTAGAGTTATTTCTCGACACGATTTGCATACTCACAGCGTAGCCTACTCGTTGTACATAGTCAGGTGCTTTGAGAAGCTGAATCATTGCATTTTGTACAGGTGAAACTTTAGATCAAGCTGTAGAATCCTTCTCACGGTATCACGGTTCATGCTCCCGCGCCTGTCGTATCGCAGATCGACTAGGACTCCTGGTGACTGCCATACTTACCCTAGCTATGTTTACAGGGCCTGGAGGGTTTGTTTTCATTATATTTCCTTTTGGCTTGAACAAATTTACCCATCTCAACAACGTGTTACGGTTTGGTACGGTTGAATCCGATAGATTTCCAAATGTCGTCGAAACAAACGTTGTGTATTAGTCACATGCGAAAACATGATGTTTGACAGTCTGTTGAAACATTGTCACTTGTTATAATAATTCAAATTCTTTTTGTAAAGTTTATTCTTTGTGTTATCTGTGTTTTTCTTAACAGCTGATTATTAATTGTTTATAACAATACTTAAAACTAGTTTGTTATGTTTACTGTTTACTTAGTCACAGAAATGTACCATTGCTGTGAACTGTTTAATAAAACCAATATTGTCTTGGTTTACTAATCTTTTATTTCATAACAATTTACTAAACAGTTTTTTTTAATGGATAAGTTTCTTAAGCCAGAAAGATTTAACACAGACCCCAATTCTCCTTCAGCTCAAATAGAATGGACACACTAGCATACAACTTTTGAAAGCTTCCTCAGTGGTATCACAGACATTCAAGAAGAAGCTTAAACTGATTGTCTCCGAAACTATACAAGAAATGCGGAATCTAATTTAAAGCGGCTCAAAACCAAGTTGAAGCTATTCGATGTCAAGCTCCAAATGAGTCCATAAATCAATTTTTCAGATCTTTGCAACAACTTAGTCAAGAATGTGAGTTCAAAGCAGTTACTGCTCAGCTAAATAAAGAAGAACACATCAGAGATGCTTTCATCAGAGGTATTTATTCACAAGACTCGAGGAGACAACTACTTGAAACCCCCAATTTAACAATGAAACAAGCTTACGACCGTGCTTTGGCATTAGAGATGGCTCAAATTCATTCTAACTCTTACTCTGCTGTGAGTCACTCTCTCAACGCTCTACCAGATCATCGTTCTACAGCTCCAGTTTCAGAAAACACTCAATCCCATACATTGGCTGCTGCAAACAGCAAATTTACAAACCAGAAATGCTACTTTTGTGGTAAAGTAAGACATCCTCGAAACTCATGCCCAGCTAAAAATTCTGTCTGTAAGTCATGCGGCAAACTTGGTCATTTTTCAAATGTCTGTCGGTCAAGTAAATCCAACACATCAACATCGGCAGCAATACAGCCTACAGACCTATCCGTGGACTCTCAACCTGAAGAAGTACTGTCTGTGATTGCTCCTGCATGCTTAAGTAAGTCATTAATCGATATTACTATCAACGGAGTAAATGCTAAAGCTTTAATCGATAGCGGAAGCTCATCTACTTACATTGACGAAGAGTTTGCTAGAAAGATCAATCTAAATCTTGTTTGTCAAAATAACAAAATATCAATGGCTTCAAAGTCACTATCTTGCAATGTTCAGTATAGTTGCAGAGTAGACTTAAAATCAAAGAACATCTTTTAAGAACTTAACTGTTTCTGTACTACCTGAATCTTGTGTAGACTTCATCATAGGGCATGACGTACTAAAACAGTTTGAAAATGTTACAATTACTTTCAAAGGTTCTAAGCCTTCTCTAGAAATATGCAATCTCGCTGTTGCTAATGTACCTGATGCTAGATTATTTCAAAATCTTTCTCCTGATTGCAAACCTGTTGTAACTAAGAGCAGACGATTTTCTTTCAATGATAAACAGTTCATTGAATCGGAAATACAAAGACTAATGAAAGAAAACGTAATCGAAGAGAGCAGATCTCCTTGGAGAGCTCAGAATGTTGTTGTATCAAACGAAAACCATAAGAAACGTATGTGTATAGATTACTCACAAACTATTAACAGGTACACTTGATGCATATCCTCTACCAAAATAGATGAGATAGTCAATAAGGTTGCTCAATACTCAGTATTTAGCACCATTGATTTAAGCAGTGCTTAACACCAAATTCCTATAAGCAAAGATGACAGCAAGTACACAGCTTTTGAGGCTAATGGAAAATTTTACCAATTTCGAAGAATACCATTTGGGGTGACTAATGGTGTTCTCTGCTTTCAAAGGTTTATCACATCTTATATCTAAAGAAAATCTTAAGGGGACGTTTGCTTATCTAGACGATGTCACAATCTGTGGGCGTACCCAAGAAGAGCACGATATCAATCTTGAAAAATTGTTAGATGCAGTTAAACTTTACAACTTAACAATCAACAAAGCTAAAAGTAAATTTTCAACTAAAACTATAAGTCTGCTTGGTTATACCATTTGTGAAAACGTCATCCAACCAGATCCCAGCAGACTCCAAGCACTTCTTGATTTTCCTGTACCTAAGAATGTAGCATCATTAAGACGAGTTATTGGAATGTTTGCTCACTACTCAAAATGGATCCCTAATTTCTCAGAAAAGCTGAGACCAATGGTTGATTGCAAACACTTTCCTATGGATAAGACTGCAGAGAACGCCTTTGAGAATATTAAGAAAGTAATAGCCAGTTCAGCTGTACACTCAATCGATGAAACTTTAAAATTTGTAGTTGAAACAGATGCCTCAGATCATGCAGTTGCAGGAACTCTTTCGCAATGTGGTCGGCCTGTGGCTTTCTATTCAAGAACTTTGTCCTTTACTGAACAAAAGCATTCTGCTATTGAACGAGAAGCATATGCTATTGTGGAGTGTCTCAGAAAATGGAAGCATTTTCTAATAGGAAAACGTTTTAGCTAATAACAGATCAAAGATCTGTATCATTCATGTTTGATCAAAACAATCAAGTAAGATTAAAAACGAAAAAATACAAAGATGGCGAATGGAGATTGCTTGCTTCAATTTCGACATAATTTACAGACCTGGTGTAAACAACGCCGCTGCTGACGCTTTCTCTCGTATCTGTGCTTCATCATGGGAAACACCGTCAACACAGTCTTTGAGTCAACATCATTCAAATTTGTGTCATCCCGAATAACTCGCATGTTTCATTGGGTTAGATGTAAAACTTCCCTTATTCTATCAATGAAGTCCGAGAGCTAACAAGTAATTGTAAAATTTGCTGCGAAATAAAACCCAACTTTTGTAAATTTCAAGGCAAGCTGGTTAAAGCTACATGAGAGAATAAATGTTGACTTCAAACCCATTCCATCAGCCACAAAGAACCGATATTTCCTCACAGTCATCGATGAATATTCTCGGTTTCCTTTGTTTTCCCATGTACAGATTTATCCTCACAAACAGTTATAAATAAACTCAGACAACTTTTCTACTTGTTTGGCACACCAACTTTGTACATTCGGATCGTGGGACATCATTTATGTCTGAAGAGGTAAAACAATTCTTGTATTCAAATGGTATTGCGATGAGTAGAACTACTGCATACAATCCTCAAGGGAATGGACAAACAGAACGTTACAATGGTGTCATATGGAAGACTATCATGTTAGCCCTGAAAACCAAAAACCGAAACGTCAATCAATGGGAATCCGTTGTTGGTGAGGTACTTCACTCCATCAGGTCTTTACTGTGCACCGCAACAAATGAAACTCCGCATGAACGAATGTTCAAGCATCAACGAAGAAGTTCAAGTGGATCCTCAGTCCATCATGGTTATCAGAACCTGGTCCTGTTTTGATGAAGAAACATGCAAATATGAGTAAATATGATCCGTTAGTAGAGGAAGTGACCCTGCTGGATGCAAACCCTAACTATGCTCATGTCAGGCTACCTAGCGGGAGACAGACAACTGTATCTTTACGGCATTTAGCTAAAAAAGGAACTATTGATACTAGTCAACAACCGGAAACTATACAACAAGATTTACCAGTGATGGCAAGGGAACTGCAGATGAATTTGCCAGACAACTCGCAACTTGTTCAACGCTCGCATACAGATGATGAACTCATAACTTCCAAGGAATCAGATGATAATCTTATTTCTGAAGAAGCACCCAACTCCAATAGTAACCTGTGTGAACGCCTTAACACCCCAAGCTATCAAAGACCAACTAGAATGAGAAAACTCCCCAAGCGTTTTGAAGATTACCATCTTTCACATTAAGGGAGAATGTTATAATAATTCAAATTCTTTTGTAAAGTTTATTCTTTGTGTTATCTGTGTTTTTCTTAACAGCTGATTATTAATTGTTTATAACAATACTTAAAACTAGTTTGTTATGTTTACTGTTTACTTAGTCACAGAAATGTACCATTGCTGTGAACTGTTTAATAAAACCAATATTGTCTTGGTTTACTAATCTTTTATTTCATAAAGCTATGGTTTCCTAGAAAAGTTCACCGCTAAATTACGGCCGTTATTGTAGCGGTGAACGTAACGGTGACGGTGGACTTAACACAATAATTAAACAGATGTAGACAAATCAACTTTTGACATGTTGTTTTTAGT
Organism: Matsumurasca onukii; assembly: GCA_018831715.1. Lineage (NCBI taxonomy): Eukaryota > Metazoa > Arthropoda > Insecta > Hemiptera > Cicadellidae > Matsumurasca > Matsumurasca onukii. The sequence goes on along the minus strand of CM032060.1, from coordinate 7,697,305 downwards.
TGTCAAAGTTTATTTACGTATGTAGTATTGGACAAGCTAGACTTTTGTTTACAAAACAAAATGTGTCACCTGGTGAGAAAAACTAGTAACCGTTTTCACTTTAAACGTCCAACTATACTTGATTGTATTGAAAACAAAACTCACCGTCATATTACGGCCGTAATGTAGCGGTCACCGCTTTCTAGGAAACCATAGCTTAAAAGAAGTAAAGTAAATTCACCATAAAAGCTAAATAAATAATAAATAAATATTTTATTGCTTATGGACATTTACAATAAATGTATCGCAATCGTCAATCTGTGTGTATCTAAAATTTCCTTTCATTCCTACATCAAAATCCCATTCAAACATACAGTTTTTTTACTCCTCTCTCCCATACATTCAAATGTAACCACTCTAGCTAATGAGTTAGCTAAGCATACGGTCTCCCAATTGAATGCCATAAACTCGTCTGTATCATAAAATGCTTGAGAAATAAGAATTGTTTTAAGACGATTTGAACGCCTTAGGCTCAGGGGCATGTTTGAACGAATTTGGTAGTCTGTTTATTGTTCGCTGACCACCAAATAATAATATTAATTTAAAATAAATAGATATATAATAATTTGGAGATATATTATAGGTCCATAAATTCATCTACATTATAAAAGCATGTTGAACCAAAAGGACTTTAACCTGGCTTTAAATGTGTTCATATTTTGTATACTTTTTAAATTATCTGGCAGTTTATTGTATAATTTGGCTCCAGTTTGACGGGGTTATTTTTGAAAAATATTTGTTCTGTGAATTTCAGTTCTATATTTATGACTATTTCTAGTCGTATAGTTGTGAATATCACAACCTCGAACTAAAGATCACTTTACAAAATAATATTATTTTTTCGTAAATATAAACACAAATGTGTAGTTCTTTAAAGAGTCTCTACAAGCTTCCCTGTGTCCTAGTTTTGAAATTATTCGAACTGCTCTCTTTTGGAGGATAAATATTCTAAGTAATTTATAAGCAGAACATGATCCCCAGAAAATATTGTCATAATCAATATATGGTTGGATTAGTCCATAGTAAGTCGTTTTCAGAGTACCTAGCCTACAGTGTTTGCAGAGATTTCTGAGAAGAAAGGTTCCAGAGGAAATCCTTTTACTGATAATTATGTTCAATTTGGCTGTCCCATGAAAAATTACCATCTATATAAATACCTAGAAATTTACAAACATAATTTAAATACTGTGTCAAATGACACATTTGAAGGCAGAAATAGTTGGGCCGGATGGTGTAGTGGTTTAGCATAACCGCCCGGCAAGCGGGAGGGAAACCGGGTTCAAATCCCGGTTCGGTAAATATTTTGTTTCATTAATTTATATTTACGTCTTCAAATTAATTTAATATTAATTAGCTATTTAGCGTTTATACACATTAAGATCTATAATAAGTCATTTGACACAGTATTTAAATTCTGTTTGTAATATTTCCAGCTTGTTGATTTAAAGTCACTATTTGACAGTCATGTTTCGGATAAACATTCAGATTTAAGTACTTATTGAAGGCAGAAATAGTTGGGCCGGATGGTATAGTGGTTTAGCATAACCGCCCGGCAAGCAGGGAGACCAGGTTCAAATCCTGGTTCGGTCGAAATATTTTTGTCTTCAAATTAATTTAATATTAATTAGCTATTTAGCGTTTATACACATTAAGATCTACCTAGAAATTTAGTATGATTAACTTCGTCAAGTACATGATCATTGATCATAACTGTCGGATTGCTGCAAAGTTTGATCTTCAAAATTAAAATAAATATAATTGGATTTAGTATAATTTGTTTTAAGGTTCAAATGTTCAAAATAATGTGTACAGGTGTTACACTTTCAAATCATTCAATCTAAAAGTTCTGATGATTGAGAAACAATGTTGATGGTAGTGTCATCTGCGTATTGAATTACTTTATCTTCATCGATGCCACACACGTTATTAACATACATTAAGAATAAAACCGGGCCTAGGATGGATCTTTGAGGGACTCCATATTGTAAATCAGTTCTTTTTGACAGCTTATGTTGTATCTGGATCTGTTGAGTTCTACCTCACAAGTAAGAACTAAGCCATCTGGAGTTCTCTAATCTCATAACTGCATAATTTATTTAGTAAAATGTCGTGGTCTACACAGTCAAAGGCTTTTGACAGATCCATGAAGATGCTTAAAACTTTGTTATGATTATCTAACGATAAAGTTGTTGTTAATATGGAAGAAATTTCAAATGTACATTGCTAAAAGCCACATTGAAGTGCCATAAATATCTAGAGAGCTTTTGGAAGGTAATGACAGCATTGCTGAAATAACCTCTTGCTCCGTAACAGGGCTCAAAAACATAGAGTGGATTAGCTACCTTTTAAGTCTGTCAAATTGCCACTGCTGACACTGTTTTTAATGTTTATCGCGACATTGGCAAAAACCGGTTTAACTCTTCAGCAATTTCAGAAGGATCATCAACTTTATATCAGTTGACTTGTAACTCAATAGGTTTTTGACTTTAGTTTGCTTATGTTGATTAATAATGGTCCATGCAGTTTTTGCAGATTTTTGATGTTTCGATTTTTTATTAATTTCATAAGATGTAGCAGCTCTAATTACCTTTATATATGTAGTCTTGTAAGATTTATATAAATGTTTAAAGCTTTCATCAACACTCACTGAAAACATTTTAGCATATATTTTTAGCTTCTTCCCTGACACTGAAATTCCTTTAGTAATCCATGTACTCCTTTTTGACTTCAAGGAAACTTTTAAGGGTCTAAGGGAAGAGGGGACAAACCATTAGACAACCAGTAAAGATTTCCATGAAACTATCAAACTTAGACTCAACCGTATCCTTATGATTGATATCATCCCAAGATTCTGTATTCAGCAAATCTTTAAGATGGGAAATATTTTCTGGGTAGGTTAATCGTTTCAATCTAACTATTGGGTTAATATATTCTAAATTTTGATGTTTAATTACAATCTTCTGAGCATAATGATCTGAAATTGCTGTGTTTATGATTGTTATATCTAGTTCTGAAGGTATGTTTGAGACAACATTGTCAATTGCAGATTTGGAGCCATTGATTTCTCTTGTAGATGAATTTATAGACCATGTCAAATTGAAAGTATTTAATAAATCTTGAAATTTTTTAACTTTGGAACTACTTTGATTTAAAACGTCAATGTTGATATCCCCAGCGATTATGAAATTAGATTGGTTCTTTATATTTTGACGATAAAGTTTGTGTAGGAGAAATTCTAGTTTATTAATAAATTCATCAATGTTACCACTAGGCGAACGATAAATGCCAATCAGTATGAATGTCTTTTATTAGAATTAAACTTTATACCTGAAGCCTCAAAATCTTTTTTCGACCGAATATTATAAATAGTATATTATAAATAATACCTGCAAGTGTGTTTGGTCCGTGAGGAATATCAATGGAAGTGGTCCAACCCAGAAACACATAGTTCTGATTCCTTTAGATACATTGTCTATAACTGACTCTAACATTGCAAAGGTAAAAGCTGAAAATAAACATCTTGAACATTTATTCATTATATTACAGAGACATATCGGAGATGTAGTAGAAAATGTGTGCTGAACAGGAAGAAAGTATAAAACTTTATGACGAGCAATGAAAACCCCCGATTATGGCTAAGTATTTTGCAACGACTAGCACGCTTAAGGAAAATTTTTGATAAAATGCTTAAAGCTTAGTCGGGGGATCCCATTCTGAGAATCAAAATGGCCCCGTGCCTGCCTCAGGCAGAAGTTAGTTTTCCAAAGAGCTATGCATTTAGTAATAGCGCATAGTCACTTAAAACTTGTGACATTAAATTAGTTCCAAAAGAATTAGCCTGTGAGCAAGAAATGAATTTCAGGTTAGTTTGATTATATATTAGGTGTAAACTTATGCGACTCTATACTGTAGCTCAAACTGTTCTATTGTGGTCATGCGAAAATACGAGACTTAAGCTCTATACCTCAAACTTACCGTCAAAACCACGAAACGTTTCGTGAGCGTTTCCAATAATGGTAGTTTTCTAAACACTGAAGGCACGCTGGAAGCTACTTTTATGAGACGTCTGTTTGTCCATTGATATTTGCACCACAGCAATGCCACGAGCAGAAGAAGACAACTGACCACCAGCATCGTCGAGATATGATGTATCTGACCACAGAAAATAGTGTTAGGACAAGTTAGAAACAAGTAACTAGAACTCTGCGTATCTGATTGAGTGAAATCTTGACATTTAACGTCGACTTAATGACAAAGTTTTGTAGACCTATTTCAGAGGATTAGTTAGCCTAGCAAGAACATTTGCTTACCTCTTAAATTTCGGAGTAATGATTATTTATCAAATCAAGATCAAATCAAAATCATTGTAGAAAGACAAATATACATTTGTATTACAAACGTCAAAATATTAACACTAAAACTCACCATGAAAACCAAAATTAAACATCCTTGTCAGTTAATAGATTATAAAACAAACAAAGTTGATACTATTATTTAAAAAAACAACAAAATATAACTAGGTATTGGACAATTATACAGTAACTTTGAACTATTCTATACATTTATTTACATTATACAAAATAAAGTTAAGATGAGTTAAGGAATTCAGTAACAGAGTTACACGCTCTGTCTAAAAGATACTTAATCAAAGCGTTTTTAAATTTATTATATGAATTTTCGCGTTTGATTTGCTGAGTAAATGATTTAGTAATTTAGGACCGAAATTTTGTGGTAGTTTTGCCGCGATATCAAGTCTATGGGAAGTCTCTGATTATGTCTGTGTCTAGTGTTTAATCATGGGTATCTGCGCCAGTTTTAGATGTAATGGCATTTAAATTTGTAAAACATTACTATTTCAGAATATATATTGATAATAATGTTAAAACTCTTAGGGTTAAAAAGATTTCTACAGTGAGCCCTCCTGTATGTCACCATTATACGATCCATTTCAAAACAACTGCTCTAGTGACTTGTCTGGTCTGGCCAGTTCTTTGAAGAGTCGCGCGTGCCGCCGACCTTACCAGTCTGGAGAAATGGTAGTAGCGATATTCCAACTTTGCTCCGCTCACTTAAAACTTATAACATTAAATTAGTTCCAAAAGAATTAGCCTGTGAGCAAGAAATGAATTTCAGGTTGTTTGATTATATAATAGGTGTAAACTTATGCGACTCTATACTGTAGCTCAAACTGTTCTATTGTGGTCATGCGAAAATCGAGACTTAAAGCTCTATACTCAAACTTACCGTCAAAACCACGAAACGTTTCGTGAGCGTTTCCAATAATGGTAGTTTTCTAAACACTGAAGGCACGCTGGAAGCTACTTTTATGAGACGTCTGTTTGTCCATTGATATTTGCACCACAGCAATGCCACGAGCAGAAGAAGACAACTGACCACCAGCATCGTCGAGATATGATGTATCTGACCACAGAAAATAGTGTTAGGACAAGTTAGAAACAAGTAACTAGAACTCGTATCTGAATGGTGAAATCTTGACATTTTAACGTCGACTTAATGACAAAGTTTTGTAGACCTATTTCAGAGGATTAGTTAGCCTAGCAAGAACATTTGCTTACCTTAAATTTCGAGTAATGATTATCTATCAAATCAAGATCAAATCAAAATCTTTTTCGACCAAATTATTATAAATAGTATATTATAAATAATACCTGCAAGTGTGTTTGGTCCGTGAGGAATATCAATGGAAGTGGTCCAACCAAGAAACACATAGTTCTGATTCCTTTAGATACATTGTCTATAACTGTCTAACATTGCAAAGGTAAAAGCTGAAAATAAACATCTTGAACATTTATTCATTATATTACAGAACATATCGGTGATGTAGTAGTAAAAATGTGTGCTGAACAGGAAGAAAGTATAAAACTTTATGACGAGCAATGAAAACCCCGATTTATGGCTAGTATTTTTGCAACGACTAGCACGCTTAAGGGAAATTTTTGATAAAATGTTAGCTTAGTCGGGGATCCATCCTGAGAATCAATCTTGGCCCCGTGCCTGCCTCAGGCAGAAGTTCAGTTTTCAAAGAGCTATGCATTTAGTAATAGCGCATAGTCACTAAAATAACATTAAATTAGTTCCAAAAGAATTAGCCTGTGAGCAAGAAATGAATTTCAGGTTAGTTTGATTATATATTAGGTGTAAACTTATGCGACTCTATACTGTAGCTCAAACTGTTCTATTGTGGTCATGCGAAAATATGAGACTTAAGCTCTATACCTCAAACTTACCGTCAAAACCACGAAACGTTTCGTGAGCGTTTCCAATAATGGTAGTTTTCTAAACACTGAAGGCACGCTGGAAGCTACTTTTATGAGACGTCTGTTTGTCCATTGATATTTGCACCACAGCAATGCCACGAGCAGAAGAAGACAACTGACCACCAGCATCGTCGAGATATGATGTATCTGACCACAGAAAATAGTGTTAGGACAAGTTAGAAACAAGTAGCTAACTAGAACTGTGCGTATCTGGATAAGTAATTCTTGACACTTACGTCGACTTAATGACAAAGTTTTGTAGACCTATTTCAGAGGATTAGTCAGCCAAGCGACCTTTTTACCTCTTAAATTTCGGGTAATGATTATCTATCAAATCAAGATCAAATCAAAATCATTGTAGAAAGACAAATATACATTTGTATTACAAACGTCAAAATATTAACACTAAAACTCACCATGAAAACCAAAATTAAACATCCTTGTCAGTTAATAGATTATAAAACAAACAAAGTTGATACTATTATTTAAAAACAACAAAATACAACTAGGTATTGGACAATTATAAGTAACTTTGAACTATTCTATACATTTATTTTATTATACAGTATAAAGTTAAGATGAGTTAAGGAATTCAGTAACAGAGTTACAAGCTCTGTCTAAAAGATACTTAATCAAAGCGTTTTAAATTTATTATATGAATTTTCGCGTTTGATTTGCTAGTAATTTAGGACCGAAATTTTGTGGTAGTTTTGCCGCGATTTCAAGTCTATGGGGAAGTCTCTGATTATGTCTGTGTCTAGTGTTGTAATCATGGGTATCTGCGCCAGTTTTAGATGTGGTACATTTAAATTTGTAAAACATTACTATTTCAAGAATATATATTGATAATAATGTTAAAACTCTTAGGGATTTAAAAAGATTTCTACAGTGAGCCCTCCTGTATGTCCCCACCATTATGCGATCCATTTAAAAAACAACTGCTCTAGTGACTTGTCTTGTCTGGCCCAGTTCTTTGAAGAGTCGCGGGTGCCGCCGACCTAGCCAGTCAGTAGAAATGGTAGTAGCGATATTCCAACTTTGCTCCGCTCACTCAAAAAGTGGCCAAACCTGGTTTCGTTGTCTCCTGTTTCCGACGCCGTTTATGAACCGAAACGTACAAATGTTGGTTTATATGATAGAATAGGTGTGGTTCTATGTTCCTTTAAAAAAAAAAAAGACAAAAACTGCTTGTGAAAAAAAATTTAATACACTTTTAAAATAGCCTATTTTGGCTAAAACCTGTTTGCTAATATTAACGTAAGATTTTTCCAAACCGAGATATTACAAACCTAGAGACAACCTTTGAAAACATGGAAAACAGCTTTTCCAATCTCTAAAGCAAAAAAATAGCGCCCTAAACGTGGACTACGAGAACACGTTTTGGCTTGGGTGATCAATCCTCTTAATGTCAGTCTATCTACACAACAACTGTATTTAGGGTAGATCTTCAGATGCCTCAACCTGTGGCCTCAACATAGTAATAAGAACCAAGCTCTTAGAGTAACTTTATTTATGTCACGCATTTAGTGTGGGTGCCTCCGTTCCTCTTCATGTCACACGATTGTAATGAAAATGTCTTTGAAATAAAACTTTGGATGAACCAACAATTACACATGTCCAAGCCACATACATTTAAAATCGAAAATGTCTTTATTTGTTAAAAAAAAGTGAAGTTAGGGTTTAGAAGCCCTTTCTTCCACTTAACCTTAAGAAAATTTATAAAAAAAACATCTATAACCACAGACTAAATCTAAATTATAAACAAACAAAGTCTCACATGAAGAACTTTTAAATAAAAGAAAACAAAAGAAAAATAGCAAATGTTTAGAAACAGAAACGAGAAACAATTTTTATCATGCAAAGGTTTTAAGTGTTCTTAAAGAGATCACTCCTCAAGATCCTGCATATGTTGATTTTTCATTTTCTTCCCAAATCTTACACAATCATCTATTGTTCTGATAGAAATGACAAGGTTTTTCCAAAATCGAAATGCAGTCACAGTAAATGATTCATTATTCGAATTTTTCCTAAGAGGTTGAAAGGAAAATAGTGAAGCTCTAAGTCGAGTATTGCGATTTATTTGATTATAATTGTTAACAAATTGAAATCGTTCAGATAAGTTGGCTGGAACTTTTAAAGTGAGAATGTTGTGTAAAAGACAAATTATATGATACATTAACTGCAGTGAAGATAACTTTAAAAAATAAATGTCTAGAGTGTTGTAAATCATCAGCGTACAAGTGAAAATGGCAAAGTCTTATCTTGTTAGTTATGTCATAATAACCATAGTGAAAATAATAGTGGTCATAAAACAGAGCCACCATCCAGTTCAGAAAGCTAAAAGGAAGTCCCAATCTTTGTAACTTGCTGAGTAATAAAGGATTGGGACTTTCTTTAAGAATCGGAGTGACCTTTGCAATTTTGAGAGAGGATGAAAATATTCCAGCGTGAAAAGATAAATTGATCAAATGCTCAAGTGGAGCCAACAAATGCTTTGAACTTGCTTGACTTGCTTGATGTGAACTCTTTTATCACTCTAGCAATTTCCTCCTCTGTGACCGGGGCCAAAGCCAAGGAGGCTGTGGAGCTCGGTATCGGTGAAGGGGTTGACTGATTCTGAGCTATAATCAGTTATAAAACTGATTTAGCTTTACTCGGGTCCCGAGAAAGGTGATACTGGTCACCTAAATCACACATTCCAGAGAAAACTAAATCTACTAAAATTCAACTCTAACAAGTTTCATTGATAACTCTAAACTTTATTTTGAGCCTATAAACAACGGAAAATAACTTACCAGTTTTGAAATTGAGCGCAGATTACAAATTTCCAGATATTTCTTTTGTTCTAAGGACCAAGGACTGTAGTGACTAGACGCAGAGTGAACTGAACACTACTAGATACCAGCTTGTAATGACCCATTCACTTTGAAATAGTGAACTGTTGAATTAATTGAGAAGGTTTTGGCAATCAAATTATTTAATCATAGGGTGCATAACTCATCATCTAATCAAATAATCACCTCGGCGCAAGGCAGTGGACCTTGACATGATCATTTGTTTCGAGCAAATGAGTCACCATGTATAATGTAGCTTTTAACTACTCGAAAACCGTTTGGTTGGTAGCTGATACCAAAGATTATGATACGGTAGGTAGATAGCGCATAGCTGCTGAATGGCTGAGGCCGGAAACTGAACATCAAAGAAAAACACCAGCGAAGAAATTCTTTTAACAGTCTCAAGTAGATCCACTGACGCATGCGCAAGGTTCGTTCGTTAATTTTAAAGGGCACTATCCTGTTCACTTCTTTTTGCTAACAAAATTAGTAGCCCTAAGTGAACCTGAAGTGAATCTATTTGATTAATTATATTCATGTTAAGTTTACTTACATTTTTAAGTCTGGAAGAGTCTGGAGAAGCTGGACAGCTTCCAGGATGTAAAGAAACCCTCTTGGCACTTGACTTACTTAAACAGTAACCTTCTCTGAAACTAATGCACTCTTGGCTCTTTCAATAACTGTGTGTGTGATAGTAATTGTGAAACTATTTGATTCTAGATAAACGTTCCAAGCTCTTATACGATATTGAGGAATACATTAATTAGGATATCACTATTTAATTAATATTAATTTGGCACAGTTTTCATACAACTCTTTTGTGTTTACATGCTTCTAAATTAAATTAAAAGGAAATACGTATTGTATTAAAAAGCTCATCGACGCTACATAAAATTTTCAGACAGCCGTTTATAAAATGTCCTTCTGACTTTGTCCAAAGGGTAGAGTTGATCAAAGGCTGAACAATATTGTACGAAATCTTAGTTAAGACTGCAACATAGCGTAGCTGTTTTACTTGGTCGATGTAAATTTATAATTATATTCTTCATACAACGTTTTGTGTTCACATGCTTCCAAATTAAATTAAAAGGAAATACAATAATTGTATTCTTAAATATTCTCTAATTCATTTGTATTTTTATCATACGTAATCAGGTAATATATACAAATAAATCCTGTTTTAGTTGGACAAGGCAAAACCGTAAGAACAGCTTCACGGATTTAATTTTTTTAAGTTTCCTAAACTATTTTAGAACTACGGAAAGAATAATGAAGAAAATCACACGTACAATAAGAAAATTACAGAAAATACTGATTGTTTACTTTTGCTGATTTCACCATATGCCTATTTTGTTAAAGAAAAAAGCGTACAGCTGATAAATTTTAAATAACTTAGGTAAACTTAGGGTTTTGTGGAAGCACAAAGTGTATCGGGTCAGCTAGTCATGTAAAGAAATTATCAAATTATGAGCGTTCAAACGTTGTGCTTTAAAGTGTAAGTTTTCTTTGACTTTCTTTTCGTCATTCTTTTTTTGCTCACTAACCTTACAAACCCCAAACAGTCAATGCCCTTCCCAAGGTTACACAAGCAATAAGCAATGAACTCTGGGTGAAAACGGACATTTCATATGAGGTCACGTTTACACAGAGATCCCCTGGGGGTGAGAGGGGGTGGGGTGTAAGGGGGGAGGGGGGTAATGTAAACACACGGGTCTCAGCTGGCACCTCATGTATTTAGACAGGGTTACCAACTATGACTAGTTGAATTTCCCTCGACGACTGTTACGCTAGGCTATCCGATTTACCAATATTGTCCCGTTGGGAGTGGGAACTGTGGGATAGTTTCTATAACCTTGGGTGAAAACTGTAGTAGGTTTTTATTGTGTTATGTAGTTTTGAAAGGAAATTTTAGATTTAATGTGATTTGATCTATGACCCTAAGTTATTGTGTTGACTTTAACTAATAGGTAAACGAGATCAAGATTGTCTTGTTTACCTCTCTACCACTCAACCTCGACCTTTACCTAGCGTCACCATATAACTTTACTAATTATAGTACAGTAAGTAGTGACTGCGGGGATCGAATCCGCGCCACCAGAGTGATGAGCTCCGGAGCCGCGCGCGATACCAATCCGTCACGAGTCTGCTCCAGGTAAAGGGTGTTAAAAAATCGTTAAAACTTTAGCCTGGTGTCTCTTATTCATGGTTTAAAATAACAGTGTATAATGACTTTTCCAAAATATTTACTAAAAACGATTTTATATGCATTTTATTAATAGCTATTTAGTTATTGTTGCACCGTGGCAAATGTGGATTAGGAATTATTTGGGCTATCGAATAAATCCATATATATGCAGGAAAACCTATATATGTAGGTGAAACCTTATTCTGAGAAGTATATTGTCTAGTTTTGGTGATTTGAAAGATCAGACATACCACTTCTTACGTATAAAAACAGTATATTTTACTTGTTCTTTTATACCTAATACACTTGTTTACGTTATGTCTTTACTGGAGCACTAAATTTAACTTTAAAGAATTTGTTTTGCTTCTCAGCCAACAATACAAGACACAATCTTAACAAAGCCACGCCTAATTATACCTTTGAGTCATTCTGTTGAGTACAATTAACGCTAAGTTTCCACGTTCAATAATAAATTCAAGAGACTATGTTAAAATTGTAAAGTTATTTCATAAAAGTCCAATATAACACGATCACAACGATTAGAAAAAAATTAAAGGGTGTCTTAAAACTATGATGAATGACATTTTGGTACATAATAAAAATAGCATTCCTACCTCAAAACTACAACTATTGCCTTGGGTCTATTCAGAATTAAAAACTATCATGTAGTAAAATTAATAAGAATATAAAAGTTTCTAAAAATTCAGTTAAACATTTTAGAGAACATTTTGGTTGTGAAGTCACACTAAGCAGTTGGTCAATTTCCATTGGTCTTAAGTCTATTAATTAATGACACAGTCTGGGCAACAGTCGGCCCTAGTTTGTAAGACCTCACTATTCCATCAAAACACTCATCAAACTCACCATTCATCCTAACTTCATCTAAAATACACTCCACAGTGGTCGGTGTCTCGACAAGTATTATAGTTTTCAAAGTACTGAAAGTAAAGATACAAAACACAATAAGGTTATGAGCTGATCGACTTAGTTGATCATCTTTTGTTAATCATCTTTGAAAGTCCTTTTAGTTTTATTCGAATTTTTACGGTTTTAACAATATCTAATCAGACATTTGATACACTCCTCCGAGGATTCTCTATATCACTATTTGAGATGCCGACCACTCTCATGAGGGTATTTTAAGGCAAATATGTGGTGAGGGGAGTGTGTAGTAATGAGTTATGAGGTGTAGTCTTGTTACAAACTAAGGCCGACTCTTCCTTAGAATGGGTCATTAATTAATAGCCCAATGACCAGTGGAAATACAAGGACCAACGGCTTAACGTGACTTCCGAACCACGCAGGTGATGGTCTGATATGTCTAAACGATGGTGGGAGTTGATGCGGGTATCATCAGATGATCACTGAGACTATCTGTGGCGCTTTAGACCTATATCATCCTCAAAACCTGACCTCCATGAAGCTGGATTACAGGACCACGCCACGAGTCCCAGTCAAATTTCCAGCATGGCGACCTAGTTTGCCCAGTCAAACAACTTCCCAGCTACTTCGACATCACAAGCCCCACGAGTGTCGGGAATTCCCGTGAGTGCTATTCCACCCTCCCACCCTTCTTCGCACCCTCAAGCATCAAAGCACTCTGGGAATGGTCGGGAAACCAATTGGCGAGCGCGTGTGGCCGCGTGGCGTGCACACTCATTGATTCGCGCGGCCTACTGTTCACCGAAACACTCACTCAACAATCGTGGAATTATTCACGGGGGTTGGGGTTGGGGCGGCGCATGCGCGTAGGGGTGGGCCGCGCACCGCTCTAGCGGTCAGTACGACGCGACCCGCTCGCCCGGCCGGTTCACCACAGTCACGTGTGCGTGACGTCACGATACGTGCGTGCGTGAGTGAAGTGAGTGCCAGTGAGTTGTGTTGGATACCTGTTGATAACACGTAAGTTGAGCTATGTATGAGTATTTAAGTCTACGTTAAGTACGGGCGGAAAAATGTGACTATGTAGAGGTTAAAGTTTGTCTGGTTTAACGAGGTGAAGTTAGGACTACAAAGTCCTCTCTACCACTCAACCTCGACCTTTACCTAGCGTTACCGTATAGTCACATTACAAATGTAAGTGGTGACTGCGGGATCGAACCCGCGCCAGCGGAGTGATGAGTTCCGGAGTCGCACACGATTCCAACCCGCTAAATGCGCCACCGTTGTAAATAGTGTTGTTACTGGGAGATTAAAACTGAAAAGATAATATTTTCTTAAGAGTAGCCTGAAACCCGATGTTCCACATTTAATTTGGACATTTAATTTTTCCTATTTCAAGAAAGTCCACTATGAAACCAATGAAAACGCAACAATTTAGAAGCTCTGAAACCCCCATTTAAAACTGAAATTTCAAAAATGTGGCAATCCACTCAAGGTAATTTGTTTGACATCATGAAAACATTATGGTACATAAAGAAATTAATCAAATAAAACACAATTTTTTTAATAAAACCCACTAAACAAATTTTTCAAAGTTGACGCGATGTTTTTAGTTTCTAGCCGGTTGCAAAAATAAAATTCTCTTATTCCCGTAAACTACAATTATTTGTATCGTCATTTTTCACGCCAAAATTGCGCCCTCTTAAAATGCACATGGGTTTTATGTTGGTCTAAATAATGATAATACATATATGTATTATATATATAATACATAATAATGATAATGGTAATACATTGATTCGTAAATTCTTATCGTCGGGTTTGACACAAGTAAACGCTTTAACAACTATAGTGCATAGGTCAGGGTTACAGCTTTCAAGTTTAAAAGAGATGGAGTTCCCAAACAGACAACCCACGTAAGATCAAAAGTTGCGATAGTGGATCTTAAATTTCTATCAATATTGTTATTTTGTATCAGGCTATACGATCTTTTGAAACACGCTATTTTCAAAAGATTAACTTAGTCACTATGTATTTCAGTAATTTCATATTTACTGTTCCACGCCGAATCAAACTAATTTGATAGATTCTCATTTGGTTGAAAGCAGTGCAATAATTAATTAACTAATAGCCAAGATCAATATTGTTACATTTATGAATAGTTCTGTTGTGTTATATCATGGAAATGTACAGACAAATATTATTTGGAATATTCTTGTCAAAGTAATCTTAACTTCAAATGCTATTCTATTGTATCTCAAAACTAAGTTATGCAGTTCTTTGGTTGGTATTCGACTTGAAAAAGAAAGTTTTCCGTTGCCATTTCAGTGTTCGTACTTTCTTTCTTAGCTGCATAAAATGTATATTTAAGGTATTTTTGGATGTATTAAAAAAATAAATCATCAGATATAGCATACATTTATTGAAAAGATACTTTCGTTGGGATTTTCTTTGAAATATACCCAAACTTAATCAAATGAAGTGTGTTACTAACAGAATATAGTTGTATGCGTAACAGTAGTGTTATCAATAAGGCAGAACTTGAAAATTTCGCAAACGAAATGCGTTGCCAAAATGGTTTTAAATTATTTTAATTAACTCAAAACGTTTATAATGATATTAAAATATAAATCCACCTCTAAGAATGTAAAAATGAGACGCTAAGACACAGTAATAAAACCAAAAAGCCAATTTATTCATCAGAAACCTTTTAGTTCTCAAGAAGACAGATTCAGATGAAAAGAAAAAATGTATAATAATAGAAAACTTCTAAAAATACAACAATGAAATGGAAAGTTAGATCGTGCTAGTAACCTTTTCAATAGACACTCTTACCATATACCAAATTATATTAAGAAACACATACTATAAATACCATAAATAGGTGATCTAGATGGTGTAATGGTTAGCATAATCACCCAGCAAGTGAGAGATTTCGTCTTCTAATTTCTTTAGTAATAATTTAGCTATTTAGCGTTTATACAAATTAATATCCAAGACACACAAACCAACATATTTCAAAAATCAGTACTTAATAATAATACACTTCTAAACAAAATTACTTTGAAACGCATGTATAAAAACAATAATAAAATAAAGTCAGTAAAAATGTTATTTATATACATCTGTTATTTATATATGATGTTCTGTCGTGGTGAAAATCAAACTATTATTAGAGCGAGATAAGATATTATATATTGATATTATCATATGGTCAGGTGTAATCTGTGGTTTGTTTTAACCTCTCTCTACCAACGGTCGAACAGCTGACTGCTTGCTCCTAGTCAAGTTGTTACGTGAATATTATTGATCGGTTTCAGTGGGGTTATGCGTAATGTCAGTATTGATCGTGAGTTTGTCTGGTTTTGGGCTCGGGATTACTTTGATTTAAAGGTGTAGTGTCTGTGAAATAATATGACAATAGTGCTGTTGAATGAAGTTTCCAGACTGACCTAAATGGAATTGAAAGGTAAACGTAATATTACAACCAACATATCTAGACTCATTCTACCTTAACCTATTTAGGCTACTATTATTGACTACGTATTTCCTTAGGTTCAGTACTTATTTATACAGTCTACTCATGATACACCATGCATCAATAAAAGATATTTTTATGGATGAATTTTAAAAATGAATGGTATGATACAGGTACAAACTATTTAAATAACTACACAGTATAGTATCGTAATTTGATAAAATAGCTAAAGACATTTTTAACATTCGAAAGTACAATTATTGAAGTTTGATTAAATCTTCAGGGCCCTGTTTCATATAAATTATTATGCCTCTCTTACTTCTTTTTTTCTGTATTGCATAAGTAAACCTGGCCCTCCTTTTGGGTTTTTTCTTAGGTTTAGGCAAATTTGTGATTGCATTCTCAGCTCATTTGCGTGAGAAATAGAGATTTCATCAATATCCATTATCGTGGTCAAGTTTAATTCGTTTTTGAGTTATAACGCGTTCCAATATGCTTCAAAAACGTGTTCAGTGCCCACTTTGGTCGATCGCCATTTACTTTGTGGATGTTATATGGATATAAAGTATAGCTTAAGACATACTGCGTTATGGGCTAAACTCTTAAACGTAGTTTCACCGCCATAGCATCAGCCGATTGTGTTATAAGCGAGCCAATATGCCTTAAAACATTACAGACGGACAGAAATTTTTCTGACGTCAGTTTTGGTCTTTGCATATAAAATATAATCTTTGGAGAAAATATAGGAAAGGTATTGAACATTGTTTTAGGACAAAGTATGATTGCTAACTTTACTATTATTTAACTGGATTATTTTGTATTTATCCGTCTTTAATACTTTGTATGCACATTTCCAACAAACTTTACTGTTCTGGTTCGCAAAATAATTTTAAAGCAAAATACAATGGTTTGCTCTTTACTATTTCCAAAGAGCTCTAAGATACATCTTTGCAAGTTAAAAGTCTAATAAATAACAATACACGGATGTTTAAGCACTATTTTAAAATAAAGTTACAAACTAGTAGGTTGTAGACCTTTACTATTTAAATTTTGATACATTTAAATATACCGAAAATCCTTTGGACCCTGTTAGACTTTTTTCTGTCCTTTCTAGAATATAAAAAAACTACAAACTAATTCCCACTAGAAACTGGAGTCTACTAGGCTAGTTTGATCAGACAAATATTGATTCCGTGTTGTATTGCACGTGTATTGAGTCTCTTGCTTCAATCAAAGCCAAATAGGTCACATTCAATCGGAGCACTTTGATGTCAGTTTATTAGATCTCTAATTGGAGGAAACTTGATTCAATCAGTATATATTGAATAAATGTATTAGTTGCCTAAGGATTATTAGATATGAACTATGTAAAGCGGTAAAAGGTACAATTACTCAGATATGTAAAGTTTGTCTTGTTTAACGAGGCGAAGTTAGGACTACAAAGTCCTCTCTACCACTCAACCTTGACCTTTACCTAGCGCCACCGGGACAAAGCCTGCGTCCGTGGCTCAGTGGGTAGAGTCACGGCTTGCAAAGCGCAAGGTCGTGGGTTCGATTCCCGGCGCAGGCACAAGGGTTTGGACCGCTTTCTCTAAAAAGCGGGCGTTTTGCGGGGGATGTGGGCGTTTTGTGATGCCCACAAACCCTAGGTTAAGAACAAAATTAAAATTCCATTGGCGTAGACAGGAAAAAAATTCTATTGTGAGTGGTGACTGGGGGGAACCAGCGTTGCCGGAGTGATGAGCTCCAGAGTCGCGCGCGTTACCAAACCGCCACGGATCCGCTAAAGTTTAACGTTTAACTTTACGCAGGTAAAATTTAAACCCTGACTGTTCTGAATTTACAGTTTGACAGTGAATCTTTAGTTATACACTTTAGAAACCACACTTTAGAAAACATTGGGTTTATGAGTATTTGAGTAGCTTAGAATTTTAGTTAAACCTTTGTTCGATCTGTTTTGAATATATGCTTTTAATTGTTAAAGGCTCTTTATTGACAAATTGACTTAACAAGCGTTTCAAATAATCTCTGAAAATTCTATAATTTGTGTTATTTAACTTTTAAAACGTTAAAATTTACGCAGTCCACAAGTGAAGTTCACTTGTCTGAGATTGGGGAGTCATCTTGAGGCTTTTGGTCGCTCAGGGGTGGGTCTCCCAGGCTAAGATAACCGGGGTAGTTTAACAAGCCTTTGGTTGACGTACAACCGGTTCATTACCAGTTTGTCTTGTTTAACGAGGCAACGAAATCCTCTCTTACACTCAACCTCAGCCTTTACCTAGTGTCACCGCAAAGTAAGTTTACGGTGGTAAATGTTTCATTTTAATTGTAATTTATGATCGCGCCACTAAAGAATTCAGACACTTTTGTTAAAAAAACTCTACAACTAAGCATTTTCAGTTTGAGACAGAAAATCCTGAAACAGCAATGGATTTGTCGGTGTTGTGAAGAAACTGTTCTAAATTCAACAAAACAGGAGTGCAGGTGCACCCCACTTGAGTGTCAGCTTTAGAACGTCCCCTAGCTCGTCCTGTTCTATTCATCCCTTAGCAGAGGCTGACACAATGGCCCGGGGGTGGGACGGGTGCGCATTTGAGCTCCTAGGAATCGGTGCAGTCCTGGCCCTGGGGACTGACCAAGATTTTCATTCAAAGTATTATTGGTACTTTTGAAAAATTCGTGTTTAAGAGTGTACAGTACTTGTCAGGCACTTTGTTTGTAAGAACAATGTAAAAACAAGCATTTTCTTGAGACACTTCATGCCAACAATTTCCATCAGATCTTATTTAAATAAGTTTTATTTAAAAAATGACAATGCACTGCAGTGTCTCCGCTGATTTTAAAAAAATTTCATTAGTTTAATAGTAAAAGAAAAACTCGTATAAAACGTTTCTTAAATTTTCGGATTTATGTCACGGTTTAATTAATTAGAAAATAAAAACTCGGCTCAACGGAGTCACTAAAACATTTAATACACTTTGAAACAAAGTTGATTTCATAAAAATCCGTAAAACTGTAGGCGTGATGTGTCACAAGAAAATTCATGTTTTATATTGCTCTAATGGACAAAATTCAAAGTAACGGGCACTACTGCGCAATCATAATATTCTAACAGTTTAAAGTTCATCAACATGATTCTGTATAGCAAAACTACTCAAATTTTGTTGTTTTGCTAAAAAGGCAAAGTTTGTTTTATTTAGCGAGGCGAAGTTAGGACTACAAAGTCCTCTACCACAACCTCGACCTTTACCTAGCGTCACCGTTTTAGTCACATTACAAATGAAATTGGTGACTGCGGGGATCGACCCACTCCAGCAGGGTAGTAGGCCGGAGTCCGCTAACAACATAAAATAAACATTCTAGAACTTTTATGCGAAATTTACACAAAATAATTGTTTTATCCCGATTTTACGTAATGTGCATTTACGCTTTTTGCACTATTCGGTCACGTTCAAAGAACAAAAGGTCGCGTTTTCCTGTTCAGAGCACGTATGGGCTTATTTGATATTTCTCACCTTGTTCTTGTTATAAATCTAGCAGTAACGGTACAAACTGCAGACAATGTTTCTTGAGCAGAAATGTGAATTAAAAATAATTTAGCCAACTGTTTAACTATTTACGATTACAAAAATAACACAATCTATAGTTTAAGTAAAACCATGCCTAATTATTGTAGTTATTGTTTTTAAGTATATACGTTATATAAGTTTGACTGGGACTCGTGGCGTGGTCCTCTAATCCAGCTTCATGGAGGTCAGGTTTTGAGAATGATATAGGTCTAAAGCGGCTCAGATAGTCTCAGTGATCATCTGATGATACTCGCATCAACTCCCACCATCGTTTAGACATATCAGACCATCACCTGCGTGGTTCGGAAGTCACGTTAAGCCGTTGGTCCTTGTATTTCCATTGGTCATTGGGCTATTAATTAATGACCCATTCTAAGGAAAAGTCGACCTTAGTTTGTAACAAGACTACACCTCATAACTCATTACTACCACTCATCACACTCATCCTTCACCACATATTTGCCTTAAAATACTCTCATGAGAGTGGTCGGCCTCTCAAATAGTGATTTAGTGAATTCAAGAAATGGGTCTTCTCCCTCCTCACCTTAGTTGAAGAGAAACTTTGTTAATAACCAATGTAGCGATAAGCCGGCGAACTCACAATCGATATTGGCAACACTGCTCTTCCCTTAACTTCTCACTTGCGTCCGTGAACTTTAAGCTCTTCTCTGTAAGCTTACTATGTGTTCAAACCTTGGACTACAACATGATCTTTGAACTAAGGTACGCTCGTCTAGTGGGACAGTTGAAAACTGTAGGTTTTATATTTTATATAGGGTGTCACAAAAATATGTAGCGCGCTATGCTGAACCGGATTCTACATACAAAAGTATGTCGAAATGTCTTGTAATATTTTTTATTTCGGCTTAGTTTAGCCGTAATCTGCCATTTTGTAAAGTTTTAAAAATAAACTAATAATTCAAAAACCCATCGAGATATTTCTGTGAAACTCGGTATAAACCTTAATTGTTATCCTAATAACATTTTCCAAAAGTATTTTTGATCCAACTTATCAAATTTCAAAATGGTGGCGATTTCAAAGTCAAATGGAATACAATTGGAATTTAACTTTGAAATCTTTAAAGGCCGCAAATTTTGAAAACTGATAAGTTAGATGAAAAATATTGTTGGAAGATGTTATTAGAAACACAATACCAAGTTTCACTAAAAATCTCAAAGAAGTTTTTAATTAATAATTATTTTCAAAAATTACAAAACTGTGAATTACGGCTAAACTAAGCCGAAATCAAGAAAATGTAACAAAATATTTTCTACTTTTGTATGTAGAATTCGGTTCTGCATAGCGGGCTACACCTTTTTGTGACACTCTGTATAGAGTGGATTGAAAGCTGATTTTCCTAATTTAATTTTTATTTTAATAGTTGACTTAAAATTTTTTAAATTTCCCGTTTTATCGTGAAATATCAAATACGGGGCACCAATCCGTACTGGATAATCATCAGTGAAAACCCAATGTTTCAACTCTTGAACCTTGACGTGACCTATGAACTATTTAGGGACGTTTCAGATAAAACACAACAATATTTTTTCGAAAGTCGATGGTCTATGTGAAAGCATGAACACGATTTGAATACCTTACCACGAATTATATAATGGTTATTGTTTTAAGTAATGAAAATTTGATACTTTTGATTACGTTGCCGAAAATCCTGCGCCAATGATAACTGATAACACATAAAACAGAAGTATAACTCACTGTAATAATAAACAAACAAAAATATTATCATATTTTCAATTTCACTGGATCATAATAAAAGCTAGAAAAACACTGAAAATGCTGAATGATAAAACATACAAATTTTATAAATCAGGAATTTAAATCATCAGGTATCATGAGAATATAAAATATATGATAAAATGTAAAAATAATTAAAGATCCTGTATAAAAATTCAAAATTTAAATTTGAATACTACCTGTCATACACCACAATAATTTCATTATTTATCAATACATATTCTTGAATTTAAATGATGAAATCTAACATTTAACAACGAGGTGCTGTTTAAAAATCATAAAACACTCAGTGTTTTCCAAAATATATTTATACAATATTATCAATTCCACTGGCGTGATAAATGTCACATATGAAGTCATTTTCAATACATTCAGAAAATCACTGAAAATCATATTCATATCTAATCAAAATCTAACTCAGTTCCTGACTGATAAAGTCAACATGTTGCTGGATATAAATAAATACAAATCATGCTCTGAGAGAATATATTTATATCGAGGAAACCACCCACTTTTACCCAGAAATATATTTAAAATATAAACAGTTCTTTGAATAATTAACCTTTACAAACACACCACTGAATCTATTACGTCTAATTTTAACTGTGTGTTTTCTTTCACAAGAAAGCGCGGTTTCTTCTTTTAAGGGGAAAAGTTTGGCTGTTGATAAAATTATTAATTTCACGTGTATTTATCCTGATAGTTTTTATATATTCAAGGTCAATTCACAACAAATTCTAAAATAGGATTAATCAAGATTACAAAAGAAAATGAACACAATTTTAAGATCCGATCGAAAAACCTGTTTTAAGGAGCATAAAAACGAAAGTCTGCGTCAGTAAATCGATCACGAACTTTGTTCTTTTGGTAAAACCAAGTCTTGAAAATCAATAATATAACCTTATGTTTTTGTACTTCGTCACAACAAAATATAGATTGATTTCATGATCCTAAATTCCTTTGAGTCGTTCAAATTTATTTAAAATTTCAACAAAACACACAACACGCTCAGCAACAACATCTCACAATAAATTGCGCTGTTTAGGAGCTGGTCTAAAAGCTTTGGGAGCTGAAAGTGGTAATAAATCGTAGAGAGGTTGGGAATAAAAGCACACCGTGGCTTCTGTTATGACCGACTTACATTTCACCTTTCCTGCATACTGGCGGTTTAGGTTTCACACTGTATATTCAGTGTGTTAACTGTTAGGATAAATATTCAAAAGTATATATAATTCATATTTAGAAAATTAGCTTCAACGACAACCAACAATTCCTCTCGTTAAGAGGATTATATGATGACTCGTTGGCCGTAGTGATCTGATATGGCTGTTTTGATAACATATCGCTACGTAAATCAGGTTTGTGACATCCTTGAAGAGAGTTTCTGATATTGGCCAAAGAAGGAAAATCTTTAGTAAGCTACGAGTAAATTTGTGGATTTTCGTTGGCCTCTCAAAGGTCAAAATCATTGAATTTAAATTATCTTCTGGCTTCAAAGCTGAAATGTTTGTTTATACATGTCCTTCCAAAATTATAACGTATTGGCTGTATGGAAGAAAAAATGAAGTAAGCGCATAAAAAGAAAATGTAATCTTTAGGTTTGAGTTTGGGTTGAACGGTGTTAAATTCTTAAGAAGTTTTAAGTCGCAAGGTCCTCCTCTAACCAACCAAAGGGGATTCTACTGCAAAACAGTATTCCTTTACTAAACCGCGTACGTAATCATATTGTTTGTTTGTTGCTGGTTTAAATTCTTGATGAAATGTAATAAGATTTAAATACGAGAACTATCCTTTTGTCTTTGAACTTCATCAATTAATTGAAAGAGCGCTTTCGTCGGTTGAAGCATCGTCAGTGTTATACATAATACAGTCGAATGTGTTAATATGTGTTTAATACCAGAAAGAAAAACTCACCCCCTGTCTTGAATTGAAAGCTTTAGGTAGATAAAACCACAATTTACACAAGTGTTCGCTACAGGTGGGCTACAAGAGTACTGTGTTCCCACGGCATGTTTTGCTGAGTATATTTCTGTGCCAGACCGAGACAAGTGTTGTGCTATTCCTGGCAGTCTCGTGACCAGAGTCCGCAGGTTCGATCCCGGCACTCTGCCAACTGTCTCTGTCTCAACCTCTTCAGCTATTTCAGTCCACTACTCCTCTCCACTCTCTGTGTCTGTCTTGTTCACTTGGAGAAACATGTGTACCGAGCTTACAAGATATTCGTGCCAGCGGATCCGTGGCGGATTGGTATCGCGCGCGACTCCGGAGCTCATCACTCTGGTAGCGCGGGCTCGATCCCCACAGTCACCACTTACATTTGTAATGTGACTATACGGTAACGCTAGGTAAAGGTCGAGGTTGAGTAGTAGAGAGGACTTTGTTGTCCTAACTCGCCTCGTTAAACAAGACAAACTTTACCTTTACCCAGGACCGTGAAATGAGCGCAAATATTGACCCTCAGAACATGTTTTGAATATTTTTTAACTTCACCTACATATTTATACATACAGGGTGAGTTTTATATGTCCCCTCCTCCCCCAAATTAACTTTTGAAAAAGGAAATATTTAAAAAAACCTTTATGGAATGTTTTTATAACATTATAAAGTTGGTTTTGACGTGCTTTGAGTCACCCATTCCTCACCCAAAACCGCGGGGGCCCTAAATTTTGAAGAACAACCCCCCTTGTGGCACCTCGAAAGAAAGGGAATTTTAATAAAATTCAACCACGCAAAGAAAAATGTGCTATCTTGCCTAGTGTTTTTTTGTAATACTCATTTAAAGATGACCAGAAATCAGGTTTAAAATGCTACATTTCACATAAAAGGTTTTTATGACTAATTGTTTATTTAAAATACTCAATGGGATTTTGTAAAGGGTTGTGATGTTTCCTTCAGAGGATTTTCAAGAACAATTTGTTTGTATATACAAAAACTAAAAAGAAAAATGGCTGCTATACAAACACATTATATATTTCGGTTTGAAGCGTCTTTAGTAAAACATAAAATTATAATTACTATGTGAGAATTATTTACAGGTCTCATGCTTTGTCAGATGTTTATAACATTTAGTGCAAATGTTTCTGGTCATGGTAGTTAGCAGGCAA
The DNA here is from genome assembly GCA_018831715.1 of Matsumurasca onukii. NCBI lineage: Eukaryota > Metazoa > Arthropoda > Insecta > Hemiptera > Cicadellidae > Matsumurasca > Matsumurasca onukii. Next base: position 7,673,180 of record CM032060.1, on the reverse strand, counting down.
ACTCGAAATACCAGAAGTCTTAGCTTTTCACCGAAAAACTCTTTAAATGATCTAAACACCAAATTGTTTCCAATTTCAATAAGTTAAAAATAAATATGTATTTTGATTTTAACAGTCAGGAAACCAAATAATATGAAAAATTATTGAGCCGTTCAAAAATGGCGACAAAAAATACTTATTAGACGCTATAACAACGGAATGAGTAGTGCGATTTTCATAAAATTTGAAATGAGTTTTCTCTTCGTAATACGTAAAAATGCCAGTAAAAGAACATGTAAATTTTCGTTAACCATTTAACGATTATTATGATGGATAACGAAAAGCTGAAACAGCTGTTAGCGTAAAATCATATGAGCGAAACAACAATAAAACATATCATCAGCGTAACAGTGTCGTTTTTGTAATACTGATCCCACAAACCATAGTAAAACGATTAAAGTGTCTTCTGAAGCAGAATGTGTTAATACATTATAAACTAATGTTGAAGCTTCACAAACTGATGAGATTTTCCAACAAACAATAATGCATCATGGTTCAGTTATTTAATGCTTAGCAATGTGCTTAAATATTAACTAAAGACTAGGCTACATCAATTCATCTATTTACTTTAATGAACTAAACCAATCTGATTCTCAGGGTTAATAACTTGCATGGGATAACATAGTTTACTGTAACATTTTGTTAAAAGAATTTATTTGACACACATTTTTTGTTCGTAGTTGAACAAATTTACCGTAACAAGTCCTAAAATAATTCGCTAACATTATTGATTTCAAGCATCTTAGTATAAAAGAAAATGCGTTTTGCTACTTATTAATAATAAGTTTTATTTCTCACTTTTAAAAATACTTTACAGATAATTTTAAAACAAATTAATTATTTTTAGCTATAGACTGGACCTGTTTAATGTTTAACAAGATAAGATACTGGCAGAAAGCATAAAAATAAAAAAAGTGTAAAATGGATTCATAATGGACTTTGGAATGATCCAATTTTCACTTAAAACGTTATTTATCATCCATAAATATCTAAGTTCAAAAGAATCTATCAATATATTTTAAATAGCAGTAATAAATTCAAACTCAATCCCTAATCAACAATTCTATGTAGCTGCGTGTTTTCCTCTACTCGTCCACTGGCACCTGACGATCTATAAACTACTATAGTGAGTGTAACGTTTTTGTAACTACTATTATAGTTGTGTATAAACTACTAACTCCGAGGGAGTGGTCAGCCAGGACACCCTGTATACTGGTGGAGATGAGCCATGGCAGTGGAGGGGGTAAGTGCGTCACCGGGGGCTATTCTCGGCGTCGCGACGCTGGCTGACGCTCAAGTCGTGACGCACGTCAGTCACCAGTTGTAAAACTTAATAAACCGCGAAAACTTTACGTTTTTTCACAGACAGTAGTTCTAGATCTTAAGAGTGCCTGTCGGCCATTTTGTTTTTGTCCCATAATAACAATGTAAAAACAAGCTTTTCCTTGAGACACTTCACGCTTACATTTATTTCATAAATAACGGTTCTGCAGTGGCTCCGCTGACCTCTTTTGAAAATTTTATCAGTTTACTATTGAAGATAGGAAATTTAAATACAAATCTTCTTCAGTTTTTGGATTTATGCCACGGTTTTATAAATGCAAAATGGAAATTCGGCTCAGTGGAGTCATTAAAACATTTAATACACTTTAAAACAAAGTTTACTTCGTCAAAATCCGACAAAAACTGTAGGCATGAAGTTTTCAAGAAAATGTATGGCTTTACATTGCTCTTATGTGACGAAATTCAAGGTCACAGCCACTACTGCGCACCCTTAAATAGTATATTTTACCACTAGGTACTAAAGTGAAACTTTTTGACACGAGGTTATGTTATCAAATGCGGAGGGTAAAAAAACACTTTCAGGCCGCGTGATGAACGAAACTAACAATTTAACAATTTATTTGTCAATATACAAATATTTTTGTGTTGACATATAACTTAACAAAAAAACAAGAACAAATTTACAGAATCATTAAACAAAATAATAATAATAAATTTAAAAAATTAAGTCACTGATAACAATTAAGGAACAATTATTTGAGTAATTTTAAATTCGGTAAAACTTTGATATGTAATTGTTTAGTTATTTTGATCCATAAACTCACCCACGCTGTAGAAGGAATTGGTAACTAAATATTTTCTCAATGTTAATTTAAAACGCTTTAGATTTAATAATTCTTTAATGTGTTGCGGAAGTGCATGGAACAGTTTTACTCCTGCATAAGATGGAATCTTTTCGTACAAGCAAAGTCTGTGGGAAGTCAGCCTAAAATTTTGTCTGAAACGCGTGTCATGGCTATGTATATCTCTGCCTTGTTGTAGTACACATTTACTAATGCAGAACATTATAGTTTCATAAATGTACAAACAAGGCAGAGTAAGCGTTTGAAGTTGTTTGAATGCGTCACGACACGAGTCTCTAAAATTGAGTTTAGAAATAATTCGTATGGCAATTTTTGTAAAATAAAACCCTGAGAAGGTGTTGTTTGTTTATTTAACTTTTTTCATGATGAAATAATAACGATAAATAATTGCCAATACATGCTTTAATATTATAAAGAAACAATTAAGTAAACATTGCTTTGAACTCAGCAGTCTGACTTATATAATGTTTTAAAGCAACAGCTGTTACACTGATTTATAAGTCAGTGCTAAATATTCAAAACCATAAAAACAAACTCGTTGTACCAGCATATGTTTCTGCCACAAAAAGAGCATTAAAACGATGTCTTTCTCCCTAGTTATTCATGATGACCACAGTTTGCAAAAGTAATAATACTAATTTGAAAGCAAAACTTCAAAAATGCAAACGAATATTGTGTATTAGCCACAACATGTTTCGACAAAATTAAAAGATTTTCTCCCTAGGGAAAAACATAATTAAAACGGTACATTATTTATCTAGGTTAAAAACCAGACTTATTCTACGAACGACATTATTCTAAATCGACAGCTTTAATTTGTTTCTCCTCTCCAACATTTTACGTTGACCATAATTGAACTAATCATACGTTAATAACGGTGGTGACAAAGCCATATCCGACTACTACGGCCAACAGGCAAACTCCAAGAGGTGAAATATATCCTTTAAGTTCGACGAAGTAAAGGGAAGTTATGATATCACCACTTCTTTTACTTACTACTTTGAGTCAAGTTTACTAGGTTGTAAGTTAGGCCTTGAGTATAACGAAGAGGAAACAAAAGTTTCACCTCATATTTTGGAACTCAAGCTTTCCACACTTCCCCCTTCTTGCAGCTTTTCAACGTACATTTCCATTTTCGCTTCGTAACTAAACGTTTTATAAATATTAAACTTGTAATAGATTTTAATTAAACGTTTTAATGTTTTCAACATTTTTGTAAAAATCTCCTTTTATTTTTAACTTCTAAAAAGATTAATATTATAGCGCATACCATTTACCAAAAATCTCAACTCATATTACTCTGTAAATTGAAAGATTTAAATTACATTTCACCAATAGTCAAGTTGTTAGTGTTGGTTTTGGAATTTAACTTAAACACAACTAGACCAACCCTTCAAATAAGATTTAGTGATCAATTATGGCACGTTACTTATACTTTACTACCATGTAAACATAATAAGAAATCCGTAAAAGTAATAAAATAATAGTAAAGGAAGAACATATAAAAGATAGAGACACAGCACAAATTTTGAATACATGATTGCTTCTTTTTTGTGTTAATTTCATATTTAAGATATTCCTTCATTTTCGTGGTAGGTGTCACTGGCCGTAGACGTGTTTAGTTTTTCTGGTTGCTATTTTGTTTATTTACTTTTTTTAAATATTGTTTTGCCTACTAAGCTGTGCTTTTTAAAATATTTTATTAGGTTTGCTTAAACAAAACACACACACATACAGGGTGTCCAGTAATTAGGGGATCAAACTTCGCCAGGTGATATCAAGTCAAAATAACAAAACATGTTCAATAACACATAAGTCCTATCTCGCCCAGTTTTCTTCTGTCTGTCTGGGTTTTGCTAATAGTTTTATCTCCGAGGTCTATTAAGGTATAACTGAAGACTTTGTTCACTTGTTATACAATTAAACCAATATTTAAAAATAAATTTGATTAATTTTCACTTGTTTAAAATGGTGGCCATATTAAATTTCTAAGCTTAATATCTCAAAACCTTTAATTTTTATGTTAAATACCAAGAATAACAATATGTCAAAAGTGTATTTACAAAAGATTTTAAGACCAAGTTTGTTGTCCTGTGATAAATAATAGCGGAGAAATAAAGAGTTTTCCTGAGCGAACTCCTTTGTTTACATTTAAGAAACATATGTAAATACAGGAGTGCGCTCAGAAAAACTTAAATTTCTTGTCAATAATTAAGTTGGTCTTAAAATATTTGTAAATACATTTGCCACTATTTGTTATTCTTATGTATTACTATTTACCATAAATATTAAGGGTTTTGAGTTATTAAGCTTAAAACCTTCATATAGCCACCATTTTGAAACCGGAAGTTAAAATTAGTCAAATTTATTTTCTAAATATTGGTTTTAATTGAACTAACAAGTGTGCAAAGTTTTTAGTTCATAACTTAATTGATCTCGGAGATAAAAATTATTTAATGAGAAAAACAGACAGACAGATAGACAGAAAACTTAGCAAGATAGGACTATGTTTCATAGGAAATTTTTTGTTTATTTTGTGCTGGTTAACCCCTTGGTAAAGTTTAATCCCCTAATTCCTGAACACCCTGTATATTTTTTGGTTGTAACTTACTGCTCAACTTAACTGATTACTTTAGACAAAGCGCTTAATGTAAGTTGTGTCAGGGTTCAGGTTACCTCTCACCTGACGATGGGATTAGATAGCAAATGTTATTCATTCATTCAAATGTCGAAACATCGTGTTCTTATCGATCAATAACGACGGAAAACTTCGCAATCATATTTCAAACTGAGAAACCTATTTTATCTAAAACCACGAAAAGAAAGGAGTTGAACAGTACGCAAAGGAACAATAGGAATGTTACAGTGTAACACAATGCAATGTTAACACGAGTGTAACAATGTTGTAGCAATTGCTACGCCGCTTCAGTGAACTCACAGTTGAATGGCTTCATATTTAGATTAAACAAACTGTAAATTTTACTTTTGTGTCGTGGAAATTCTTTCTCCACTCAAATTATACTTTGTTCTTTTTTATTTGAATTTTAGTTGAACTGGTTTGATACTACGCTTCAAAAAACGCACGCGTGTCAAAGAAAAATTTCTGGAATGTATTAAAGTCTGCGAAATAATTTTATCGATTAATTACCAACCTCTTTGGACATAAAGTATTAACTGCCTGGAAGAAAGTAAGGGCGAAGTTTAGAGTCATAAATAGAAAATGTAATCCTTAGGCTTGAGTTTGGGCTGAACGGTGTTAAATTCTTAAAAGTTTCGAGTCGCAAGGTCTTCCTTCCCACCACTGGGGATTCCACATCCAAACCTGCTATCTTCTACGTTTCTTTTTAACTTTAAATAATTTATTAGGTTTAAATATTTTATACTTGTTCACTCGTTTGAAAATAACTGATTACACTCACTCAAAAGCAAACGCTTACTAATTTCAAACTTAAAGGGAATATTTAAGGAGAAAAATCGGCATGTATATTACTGGGACTCGTGGCGTGGTCCTGTAATCCAGCTTCATGGAGGTCAGGTTTTGAGGATGATATAGGTCTAAAGCGGCTCAGATAGTCTCAGTGATCATCTGATGATACCCGCATCAACTCCCACCATCGTTTAGACATATCAGACCATCACCTGCGTGGTTCGGAAGTCACGTTAAGCCGTTGGTCCTTGTATTTCCATTGGTCATTGGGCTATTAATTAATGAGCCATTCTAAGGAAGAGTCGGCCTTAGTTTGTAACAAGACTACACCTCATAACTCATTACTACCACTCATCACACTCATCCTTCACCACATATTTGCCTTAAAATACCCTCATGAGAGTGGTCGGCATCTCAAATAGTGATTTACTGATTTAGTCTGTGAGCGAGTTACGGTTTTTGAAGCGAAGGATTACGGGTTCGATTCCGGCGCAGGCACATGAGGTTGTTTCGTTTTCCAAAAAGCATTTGAGTGTTTTCACAAAACGCTTCTTGGTTCAGTCTTTTGACGTAAAAGAAAAAAACAAAATGACTGCTTATTTTTCTCTTAAATTTTTGATCGATAATTTCATCAAAGAAACAACACACATTTTACAGTGGTTATTATTTCTTTACAATTTAGGCGGTACTCAAACGTTTATGTTTACAAACATATTTCAAAGTATTTTAAAAGAAATTTATATTCAAAAATATCAATAGGGTAAATATGTTTTTCTATTAATAATAGAAATTAAAATAAAACGTGAATGGAAAATATAGCCCATGTAATTATTAGGGCCTTTTATCAATTTATGCATATATTGAGATTAAGAAAATAACCAATGGAACGCAGGGATCTTTCGAGATTAAGATCTATTTTGTCTGTTTTTAATTCACATTTTAACGTAAACATGTTTATGTTATAGTGTTAGTAGTATTAGCAGTATTTATGAGTGTTAAGTACATTAAAACTCGGAAAAGGGACAATTTATTAAATTTAAAGTTTGAGTTTTGTAACAATGTAAGCAATGCAGATCGTAAACAATTTAATTGAGGATTACTTAATCTTCACTTAAACTTGCAATAAAAAACTTTGCTTAATATTTTAAAATCTAGCTGTATAATATCTTAGTTATAAAACTGTACAAGTCAATAACAACCAAAAGTGTTTTACAACTACATTAGTTTCGAATGGGAGTAAAGTTGTTAGAACCAATCAGAATATAAGAAAGTCACCCCTCCCTCCCGGGAAAGCCACGTGGCAGAGTGTTGGAAGGTTGGTATCCTCGTAAGCCTCACATTACCACCCTTTGTTTATCTTGCTGTAATTATATTTACCGGAACAGTTTTCAAATTGCAGCCCCTACCCCCCAAGAGCACTTTTCCTCCTTGCTCAGTCCATAACTCATCCCTGGCTTGCAAGGGTGGATGTTAACTCAACTTCTGAAAAATAACTCCACTCAAACCCCTCTTGTAGAACATTTGTTCGTTAACTTTTCCTACAGGGGCGAGTTTCTTTCAGAGTTATTCTATACATAATTTAATACATAGCCTATGTACGCTTGTTAAACGTGTGCTGTAAAGTTTTAATATTATTAGGAGATAAAATGTCAAAACAATTGTTTTATTGGTAGTTCGTTTCCAACTTATTTTGGAGACAAGATTTCCCTCAACAATATCAATGTTACGCACTTATTAGGTTAACGTCTTTTAAAATTAAATAAAACATCGCCAACACGAATTTACATTTATTGGTAATACTGATAATACTATAATAGAAACATTTTACATTAAAATTCCAATTAAACACAGACAAAATAGATCTTAACCTCCTAATTTCCTGCGTTCCATTGATTAGTTTTTCTTAATCTCAAATTAGGCATGAATGGAAAAATTCAACCCTAATAATTACATGGGTTATATTTAACGGACCCGTGGCGGGTTGGAATCGTGCGTGACTGCGGAGCTGATAACTCCACTGGCGCGGGTTCGATGCCCGCAGTCACCACTTACATTTGTAATGTGACTATACGGTAACGCTAGGTAAAAGTTCGAGTAGAGGACTTTGTAGTCCTAACTTCACCTCGTTAAACAAGACAAACTTTACATTGACTCACCTAACCCTATATGAAAATAAAACAGCTCCATAGCATAGTATTGTACTGAACTGACTGCTGGGGGCTCCTAGCGCGGGTTTATATATCCCCGTAGATAATTCTCGGAGCTTCTCCAACGACTAGAACATCACGTGACTAGGCTCTCAGCCAATAGGATTGAAGTTCTAGATCGTTCCATGATTATGGCGCGTGCATTCAACTGTAACAAACATCGAAGGCAATATACCTGTCAGTCAATTGGGTCTCCGAATTCACGCAGGTTCATTGAAGCGGCCTGGCTGAATTTAAAAATAAACAAAGATGTATTTTTGGTGCTTTAGAATACTTAAACAGTAAACTCGTTTAAATATTAACATGGGTTTCCTCGAAGGAAACATTAGAGCGTTTCTGTAAAGCTTGTAAATAACCAGAATGTTTATTTGCTAACAAACGTGTCTATTTGGAAATCTGAGTGTTTGAACGAAATTACTTCTAAGAAGTTTTAAATGTAAATCTTCTCTTCCAGTATTCATTTTAAGTGGTAACACCAGTCTCTAAGAATTCTTTGAAAGGTATTTCCATTTTGTTGTACTGGAGTTAAATTTGCATCGATAGTCTGAAATTTTAAAGATGCCATCTTGGGTTAAGGTGTGACTTGGGATAATTCATATGTTCGGTTTAAAATAAACTATTTAAATTTGAATTGGAAAATAAAAAGTACTGAATTGTTTGAAGAGTTTTTAACGGTTAGGGAAAGATGAAGAAACTTGGAAGTTCTTAAGAATGTAAGACCGTTCAGCCCAAACTCAAGTCTAAGGATTACATTTTCTATTTATAACTCTTAAACTTCGCCCTTACCTTCTTCCAGGCAGTTAATTTCTTTATATTTCTAACATCAATACGAAAATATGTTGATCCATTTTTTATAAAATTATAAAAATCTAATTCACTACAACTATCGGGTTTTGTGGTTGCTAACCAACTCAAATCAAACTACCTAAATTAAAGTTAACGTATAGGATATCATAAAAATATGTAGTGCGCTATGCAGAACCAGATTCTACATGCAAAAGTAGGTAAAAAATGTCGTAATATTTTTTATTTCGGCTTAATTTAGCCGTAATCTGCCATTTTGTAAATTTTTGAAAATAATAATTCAAAACCCCGTTGAGATATTTTTGTGAATCTAGGGATAAACCTTAATTGTTTTCCTAATGACACTTTCCAAAAATATGTCTAATCTAACTTATCAAATTTCAAAATGGCAGGCACTTAAAGATTTCGAAGTCAAATTCCAATTAGATTCCATTTTACTTTGAAATTAAATAAGTTAGATAAATAATATTTTTGGAACATTTTATTAGGAAAACACTTAAAGTTGAAACTAAGTTTCACAGAAAATCTCAAAGGGTTCTTGAATAATTAGTCATTTTCAAAAAATACAAAATGGTGGATTACGGCTAAACTAAGCCTAATCAAAACATGTTACCGGACTCTTTCGAGTTACTTTTGTATTTAGAATCCGGTTCTGCATAGCGCGCTACACATTTTTGTGACACCCTGTATGTTTAATGTAATTTAGTTCGAATAGTTCGGTACAAAACCGAGTCCACCTAAAACAAAACAATCAAAAGGCAAACGTTAGTGTGAAATTCAAGTCAAGAAAATACACAAATACAATTATATCAAGTTTGTTCAATCTAAATATGAAGCCATTCAACCTTGTTTTCCCCGACATAGCATAACAATTATTGTTACAACAATGTTACTCTCGTGTTAACATTGCATTGTGCTACGTGGTTACAGGCCTATTGTTCCTTGGCTTATTGTTCATCAACTCCTTTTGTCTTTAAGCTTATGCATTTTAAGCTCTCAAAGCTTAATGTAGAAGTAATCTGATGTTTGTTTATTTCTTTTCCTCTTATTTTATTTCTTTTTTTCTTAGTGCACTTAAGTTCTGTTGATTAACCAGTTCATATTAGTTATGCATCAATACAACAGAAGAATGTGAGGCTAGCTTTATGACAAAGTATACAGAATATATTGTATAAATTATTACACATAATAATTATGTAAACCCAGTCGTCACAATATTTTCTGTGATCGTATTAATATGATCTCATCAAAACATTGCGAGAAAAATTATTGCAGCCCAGTGGCCAGAGTGTTAGGTTTTGTTTGTTTGTTAGTCATCAATAGACAACCAACGTTTCTCTAAAATAAACTTATTTCAAAGAAAAAACCGATACGATAGTCCATTAAAAACAAATATGGTTTAACATATTCGCTAACTTATATTCAGAGTTTCTGTTAAAAAAAATACACATTTGAGAACAGAGATTAGAAGCTAATATTGATCTTAAAGCAGCTAAAATTATAACCGAATCTAATTTTTAATCGCTCCAAGAATAATATAAGAACTGTTTGCAATGTTCCCTACAGTATCGATTTATGAAGTTCAACTTGGATTGATTCTTTGTTATATTTTATTCGAGGCCCAACTTACAACCAGGTAAGATTGGGCCAAACGTTTATTATTTACTTAAAATAGTAACAATCCTGAACACTAGTTCATTCTGACTGATCATCTGTTAGTGTTCGATTATTTCACAGATCCCATTTTAGTAACTAATCCCCATCGATAGTTGGAGTAGTTTTTTTATAAGTTGATTTCTTTACAGTTGGTCAATCATGTTGATCAAACAAAATCATAGGATAGCTGATGTCTTTGCCTCATTTCAACACTCGTACCAAAAGTGCTTTTAGCGACTTTTCTCAACTGCTGAACATCTTTTCATTCTCCAAAAAAGAGCTTTAAGGACAATATTTCATCTGAAGAGTCGTGATCACTGTAAAGAGGTGTTCCAAAGGCATAACATTCTCACACTTCCGTCACTTTATATTCTGGAAACTTTGTGTTTTGTCAAGAAAAATCCCAATCTCTTTCCAATATCCTCCGTTAATACCAGCTTCAATTTGCGCAATAGACACAATCTACCTATTCCAAAACACCGCACTTCCTTCTCTGAGAACCACCTTTTGCACTGTGGAGTTTGACTCTTCAATTCTCTTCCTCTCACTCTCAAACTTGAATCAACCTCAACTCGTTTAAAGGCAATTAAAACCATTTTAATAAACCATGCTTTTACAAAGTAAATGATTTTATAAATTATAAATGGTAAGTTAGTGCAAAGAGATGTTGTTAAGTTTATAAGAATATTACCAACTTTGTATATACTGACTTATGCCTATGTACATATGTATCTTTATGGCAATAAACGATTTGATTTGATTTGATTCTATGAAAATAGAACAATTCATTTCTCCCGCCAAATAGAACGAAACGTCGTATAGAGGAGAGGTTTGCAGTTTTTGTTTCCCAAAACCTCCTTGAGTCCAATGGCGGAACTATATACAGGGAGTCCAGTAATTACGGGATAAAACTTCACCAAGTGATTTGTCACATTCATAAAAAAACTTTTTTAAAACACATAGGCCTCTCTTGTTTAGTTTTCCATCTGTCTGTTTTCAATAAATAATTTTATCTTTGAGGTAAATTTAATATAAATTAAAAACTTTGCACACTTTTTAGTATAAGTAAAACCAATATTTAAAAATAAACTTGACTAATTTTCAATAATTAAAAATGGCGGCCCTATTAACTTTTCTAAGCTTAAAAGCTCAACACCTTAAACTGTAGGCCAATTCTAAATACACAAGAATAAAACTAAATGACACATGTTTTATAAACATTTTGAAACCAAGTTTTTTGTGCTGAAATAAGTAATAACGGAATATTAAAGTTTTCCTGAACACACTCCTCTATTTAGATTCGAGAAATGTATGTAAATAAAGGTTTGTGCTCATGAGGTCGTCAACGGACGTTCAACTTTAACTCGTACCAAAACACCTCACTTTATGATCTAGTCATGAAATATACCATTTTTCGATAAAAATGTCGACATTTTCGAAGAACTATGTAAAATGTTAGATTGTGTAAAGTTCCGACAGCGCGGTGACAAGCTAGGAACAGACCACACTCGCGTCTTGGCCGGGCACAAGGTGTAATGGCCTGTTGAAGGAGATCGCATTGTTTTTTTCATGTAATGGAGATGCTTTGGCAGAAGCGTCAGTTAGAGTCTCAGAATGTTCTGGTCATCGGCCAAATATCCGACAGATTTGAGCTTGGCTTATTTCTGGACCAGAGTCTCTTGTTGGTTATTGTTGGAGTATTGTTGGTTATTGTTATTCTCTTCGATTGTGTTTGCGCTGAGCGTCTTTGCGGTGGGTTTATATTTAGCTGGGATATGTGAGGATTGAATTGTTCTGAGCTATTTTAGCACACATAAGAAGAGAGTTTGCTGTGAAGTATTCGTGGTAAACTATTTCATTTTTTAATCCTATGAAATTATTTTATTGGGTACGACTTTCACAACTAAATTTTGGATTGTTAAAATTGTTGCCTATAAAATTATTGAATACCGGTTAACTGTTTTTCTCTCGAATCGTCTATAAGGAGGAAATCCAAAATTGTCTGATAAAATTGTTCATCTGTTACTGTTTCATTTTGAGGTTTAAATAATCTCGAGCGAAATAAAAAGAGGAAATAACCAAAGATAATATTTATAAACCCAAGTAATACAATTTTAGCTCCAATTTGGTCTTCTTTAAACACATTTAATGAATTATGTCCTTACTAAATTTAGATACACATTAAGTTAGGCTGATACTGGTTTACTGTGAAACGTTAGTGTACAGTCAAATGTGGGAGTTAAAAATCACGAATAACCTATAGGTAAATAAGCTTGTAAATGACAATATTTTTTATAAAAACTTATTACGGTATTAAGTAAATTTAAATCGTACCCAGCATTGTTTAAGTTTTATTTTCTCTTAGAAGTTTTTCGAGATTTCTTCTCTCAAATACAATTTCAAACCACTGGCAAGAGGGACCAGGAGAAGGTTCGCTACTGAGAGACCCTATTGGGATTCCAACAACTATTCTTATACAACTATATTTTTTATTTCATTTTTTACAATTTTATACTACTATTTTGTTTTTCTATTTTTATTACTATGTTATATTTAATAGTTTTACATGTCTTTAATTTATTTTATCTTTTGATATAAGTTTATTCCGTACGAGAATGTTGTACAATCAATAAATAGTTTTATGCTCAAACATTTAAAACCCGCTTAATAAATTATAAAAAGCCATTTTAGGTTAAAGAATTAACATAAATTACCATTTTCTAAACAAAAAATATTTAGTGTTTCTTTTTGAACCGATTTCCGCAAGAATATCAAGGATAACCACAAATGTACCTAAAAGTAACATAAATAAAATACTGAAAAACAACAAATGGTTTGAACTATTTACCCTTATCAACGGACAAACATTATTACAAGACTACTGGTTTACTAGAATTCCTCTCTTCTCCTACAACACACTGTGTGTGAAATCATATGGAAAGCTGAGCGAAGTGGGCCACGAGGAACATTAGAGCACAGAGCAAAGTAGGTAAATTGTATCTTGCTGTTTGCGGTGGTTGGTTAAACTGTTTCCGCATGTTAACACAATGGCTGCTTCTAGCTCGGGCTTTGTTCAGACGTCTCGTAGTCGTAGAGAACACTTGGAAATAGAACACAATTTCACGCTTTGTGAAGTCTGTAGGCCAGCCGGATTGAAGAACTGTGCTTTATAGTGGGAAAATGTTCGTGTTTGTATTTAAAACTCTAAGCAAAATGAGCCTACTCCTAACACACTCGTTTAAACATAAAGAAAATATAAGAAAAAGGGAATTGTAATATTCTTAAAAAATAGGGACAGTCTGGGCACAATTCGAATAGGTACTTTGAAATGTTAAGTTTCAAACACAATAAACATCAAATTGTTAACTATAAAAATAAAATAAAATGTTAGGTTTTTACTAACGAACGTTACCTGTAGAGTTATGTATGACATATACATACGCCATATATTTCTAAAATGAAAGGATAACCCAAAGCTCTACTTTTTATAATACATGAATTATACATTATCAAGAGACAAAAGAAGATAAAAATAACTTACTGAATGAGTTACTCAATAAATATAAATAAATATTGAGCTAATGAATTAGGTGAAGTTATAAGTTTTTAGAGGCTTTTTGTTTTGTGTATAAAAGAATAAATACACATACAATATAGCTTTGTTATTAGAATCAGTAGATGTTGGGAAGCTCAAACCAGCTTTAAGCTTTTATTCTACAGAGTGTCGTTTTTGTGTATTATTATAGTGGAAATGGATAGTTCCATTTCTAGGAAATTCTCTAATAACAGTTGTATTGTTTGAAAAGACACAAGGAAAAGGATACAAAATATTGCGGGGTTCCAATTCAATCCATTCCTCTGTAATATGTCAAACACAATACAGGTAAAGCTCAGAGATTCGTTTGATATTATTGTTCCCTGAGGTTGTTACACATGTGTTTTGATGCTTTGAAACTCATATCCGGTTCACAATACAGAGCAGTCATAGACAGTATAACACGTGTTTAAGGTTCTTTTATCCAACATGAAAAAACATGTGGTAAGTAGAAATAAAATATTATGTCTTCCTAATAATTGCTCGTTCACTGATTGGCCAGCTGTACAATCACTCTTTCAACTTGAGACAAAGCAACAAACAAGAAATCTGGCTAACAGCTGTTTATTGGCAACACTGCGTCAACCAATCAGATGTCTGCGGTGAGTTGGTGAATAATTGCTCGTTCACTGATTGGCCAGCTGTACAATCACCCTTTCAACTTGAGACAAAGCAACAAACAAGAAATCTGGCTAACAGCTGTTTATTGGCAACACTGCGTCAACCAATCAGATGTCTGCGGTGAGTTGGTGAATAATTGCTCGTTCACTGATTGGCCAGCTGTACAATCAACCTTTCAACTTGACAAAACTGACAGTAAATAATGAAGCCATTAACAAAACAGCAACAACAAAGAAATCTGGCTAACAGCTGTTTATTGGCAACACTGCGTCAACCAATCAGCTGTCTGCGGTGAGTTGGTGAATAATTGCTCGTTCACTGATTGGCCAACTGTACAATCAACCTTTCAACTTGACAAAACTGACAGTAAATAATGAAGCCATTAACAAAACAGCAACAACAAAGAAATCTGGCTAACAGCTGTTTATTGGCAACACTGCGTCAACCAATCAGCTGACTGCGGTGAGTTGGTGAATAATTGCTCGTTCACTGATTGGCCAGCTGTACAATCAACCTTTCAACTTGACAAAACTGACAGTAAATAATGAAGCCATTAACAAAACAGCAACAACAAAGAAATCTGGCTAACAGCTGTTTATTGGCAACACTGCGTCAACCAATCAGCTGTCTGCGGTGAGTTGGTGAATAATTGCTCGTTCACTGATTGGCCAGCTGTACAATCAACCTTTCAACTTGACAAAACTGACAGTAAATAATGAAGCCATTAACAAAACAGCAACAAAAAGAAATCTTGCTAACAGCTGTTTATTGGCAACACTGCGTCAACCAATCAGCTGTCTGCGGTGAGTTGGTGAATAATTGCTCGTTCACTGATTGGCCAGCTGTACAATCAACCTTTCAACTTGACGAAACTGACAGTAAATAATGAAGCCATTAACAAAACAGCAACAAAAAGAAATCTTGCTAACAGCTGTTTATTGGCAACACTGCGTCAACCAATCAGCTGTCTGCGGTGAGTTGGTGAATAATTGCTCGTTCACTGATTGGCCAGCTGTACAATCAACCTTTCAACTTGACGAAACTGACAATAAATAATGAAGCCATTAACAAAAATCTTGCTAACAGCTGTTATTGGCAACACTGCGTCAGCCATCTTGGTCAGGCTGAATGAGTATTGTTGATTTTTCACACTTGTTATGAGGCACAGGGTCATCGAAAAGGTGTACAGGATTTGGAAAATGAAATAAAAAATGTCTAAAACGATGGTTGAATTGATTGGGTATCACCAGATGATCACTGAGACCATCTGGAGCCGCTTTAGACCCATATCATCCTCAACCCTGACCTCCATGAAGCTAGATTACAGACCAATGTCGCGAGTCCCAGTACCACAGTTCATTAATTTGAGGAGTTAGGATCAATATTAAATTTAATTAGAAGGATTGATGAACAATATCTTTAGGGAAGAAGCAAACAATAATGATAAATTAATTAATCAATTAAAGAGTTCAATAATTTGAAAGTGAAAGCTCATTTTATGTTTAAGAAACCGCAGATTACATTGATTTTCCATTAATCAATATTACGAATGAAAACAATTTATTGAAACAGTTCATTTCTTTTCAACATAACGATCATCAAAATGATCTGTTTCTCATAAGAAGCCAAATGAGCAACTTGCATGAATCTTTCTTTTGTATAAGGTTTACTTTTAAGTATCACCAAGTTCTACCAGTTTTGCAGTGAAAGCTTTACAATGAATGAAATGAAACAGCTTATTAGTGGCTAGTTAGGACTTTAAAGTCTTCCATTAAGGTAATCAGAATCTGTAAAAGCTAGAAAATCACCAATCATTAAAGAATTGATGAAAAGATACAACCACACCGGAGGTAACTTTGTTGCAAGGCTTTCAAGACAACAAGAAACTACCCTCTCAGCCAACAATGGGTTGTTTATTGGCTTTTTGCAAGAATAGTTATCTTTGTTTAACAGCTTTCTAGCAATTGCCGGGGTTTTGTTTCAGGGATACCTTATTCTGAGCACCAAACGTGTAATTCAATAATTATTATCAAATCACAGACATAAATAACCACTGTGGCGTGGTTCTGTAATCAGCTTTATGGAGGTCAGGTTTTGAAGATGATATAGGTCTAAAGCGGCATTAACCTCCACCATCGTTTAGATATATCGCGATCATCACCTGCGTGGTTCGGAAGACACGTTAAGCCGTTGGTCCTTGTATTTCCATTGGTCATTGGGTATTAATACTACCCATTCTAAGGAAGAGTCTGCCTTAGTTTGTAACAAGACTACACCATAACTCATTACTACCACTCATCACACTCATCCTTCGCCACATATTTGCCTTCAAATACCCTCATGAGAGTGGTCGGCACTCAAAATATGATATGATATGTTTCATATGCTTAACATAAGTTTTAACCATTCATGAACATTTTTGAGATATTGATATTCATTAGAACTTATCTGAAAATCTGGAGCCAAACTTAACATCAGTTCTAGTGGATATCACTCCTCAAGAACGAATGTTCAAAAATTGTTGCAAACATAAAATTGATGTTGCATGAGGCATACTAATGGCGAAACATGTTTAGAGTGTAGTTTTGAGTAAAGTCAGATTTGTATAGCTAATAAAAAGATTCCTACCATAAAATGACGAGTACCTTTTTTTGGGACATACTGTACATTTCCTGAAAACCGTACAATACGACTTCCGCAAAGTTTCCCAGTTCACTAGGAAATTCGCTGAGATTCACGGTTGTGCTTGAGGCTACGTTTTCACATGTTGAATTGAACACCAGCAAATCCCCTTGACATGGAGAATGGTGGATGGAGGACGACTGGGTTGAGTGGAGGATGTATTACTATTTGTAAGGGGCTGTTTTCGTCGCCCTTGCAACCCTCAATTCTCAAACTAATTTCATTTCTACTCTGAATTCCATGGTTTGCATGAGTTTGACTTGGAAGATGAAATGATATAAATTTTGAGATATGTAAGAATGAAAAACCAACCTTTGACATCGACAAGTGTTATATAACCAAAGTGACTACAAGAAGTGTGAATACTAGAGAATTTTGTAACAGGGTAATTACATGTAAGGGGCTTTGCACAAGCAAGCATGTCCCACCCTGTCCCACCAAATGTGCTATAATAATTAGATCAAGATGGCGGCGGGAAACGATCATCCACCACCATCTTTGTAGATACATAAAGGTTCAATCGAGTAGAATTTCGGACCCTTTTGGCAATTTTTAATGTAACCTTCCAAAAACCCAAACATGTAACCCAAAAATGACTTTACAGAAAACTATAAGTCCTGTCAGTTTAATCTCTTCCCGAAAAAGCTTAAAACCCAACCTCCAAATTGACCGTCGCAGAAAACACTAATATCCTGTTAACAAACTACACAAATTTGTGTTGCCGAAGATACTCGTACTTGCTAGTGAAAAGCCTCGTAGGTCAAATTATAAATATTGGCTTTTGTTTAATTTTTAACTTAAAACTACACAAGTTAACCAATCGTAAGTTTAACAAACCAACGGTTGATTGGACATCTATCAGAGCTAGCCGAGGAATCGCTTAGCTGCATAATTGGTGGCGTATTCAATAACTCTAGTTAATTGCTTTGGCAATCAACAGCTGATGATGCGACCTTTGATGAAGATGATTCGACCTTAAATCCGCGCCAAATTGTCAATTAATAATTGCTCGTTACGTAAAACTTTAAATATCTTTTGGCATTTACAGATTTGGGCCCAGTATGCAAATGGAGTTGTCTCGTGCAAAGGTTACGTTCATGACTCATGCCTTGATGCTTTAAACGGTTAGACATTCTAACTTTTCCTTCTATTATGGTTATGATACTTTATTTTCTGCCTGGATAAAATGTAGTTTAATACAAGGTATTGAAAGTCACAGTCATGTTACTCGATCAGTAACTAATTATGGAATCAACTATCATCCATACCGTGCGTTAAATATCTGTATTGCATATCATAACCACAAAATATTGTAAAAATTAGCGTGACATTTTTTTAATCTACCTTTTCTATATTAACGCAAAATTTAAATATTAACTTTCTATTTTTCGCTTTGCTAAACTAACAATGTACCCTTCTGAATTGACTAAAAAAATTGTAATCTTCTTCTTCAAGTTCCTAAAGTCCATCTCTGTTGTTATTTTATAATTTCTGACGACGTGGATGATCAAGGTCTTCGCTAACAGTTTAGCAAATCGTTTTCCTGAAAAGGGAAA
The DNA here is from genome assembly GCA_018831715.1 of Matsumurasca onukii. Taxonomy (NCBI): domain Eukaryota; kingdom Metazoa; phylum Arthropoda; class Insecta; order Hemiptera; family Cicadellidae; genus Matsumurasca; species Matsumurasca onukii. The sequence goes on along the minus strand of CM032060.1, from coordinate 7,654,446 downwards.
AATATTTTAATAGCGATTCAGACATTGTATACCTTTTAAATAACAAGTACGAATGTCGTCGAAAATCCCTAAAGTAAAGATGGACTACTTACTTAATTTTGTACGGAGTAAAAGGTTTTTCCTGCAGGGTAATGTGTTAACGTTGTAGGTCATCCGAGATTCCAATGTAGAATTTTAAACTCTTTAAGACAGGATTTTACTTTAATTTGTTCTTTTTTAAGATACATATAGACAAAGTTTTCTGTCTTGGCTTGTACTGAAGAAAGTCAATGAATGATAAGCTTCAGGTTTAGACTTAATAAGCCATCCTTAATCCAGGATAAAGTGAGAAGAAACGTCAAATCTTTAGCTTCTTAAAGAAACATTTCGTTCGACGTTTTCCTCGTTCTATTTTGGTGCTTCGCAGAATCTTGGAGGAAGTAAGAGTATCAAAATAAAGTTCCTTATTTCACCGACATGTTCCGTTATACTCGTAAGTAAGGTATATTCTCTTGTAAATGCAAAGAACGCACATGTTAGTAACACGTCGTTTAGAATCTACAGTATAATTCCACTAAAAATGGACCAATTCTTTGAAATACAATTGAAATTTCAAATTGACTTCGATCAATCATTATTAAGAGGTGTCCGGTGTCTTTTAAACCACAAATTTTTAGTTTCAAAAAGCACTTTAGACTATTTCTTTTTGTTCCAAAGTGTGTTTGAACCGTTTATGAGTCGAGAGATTCCAAATAACAATTAAAACTTAACTTGAATCTTGGTTTGTCCACTCATATTCACAGTCTTTGAGTATTATTATCTAGAATTATTATTACTTTCATAAGTAGGTTATTACCTATGCAATTTCTTGGCCCACCACTGAATGGTAGGAAGCATTTTGGATCTCTACTTGATTTTCTCTCTGCAGAAAAGTTGTCAGGGTTGAAAGTTCTTGGGTCGGGAAACACTTTGGGGTTGGCATTCATCCCTCCAAGAGCAACTACAAATGAGCTGCCAGCTGGTATTGTGATATCTCCTAAAAAGACCAACGATTTAAAATTTGATAAAGTTGGGAAAAACATCCAAGTGTAGAATACTTTAGGACATTATTTTACGAGTGAAAAGCATACAGTTTATGGTTTTACTCACGGACTTTTCTATAAATTTTGAAAAGTCATACCAAAGATTATGTTATGGTAGGTCGATAGCGCATAGATGCCACAAGACTGAGGCATGAAACTCAACATAGTTGCAGCAGCCCAAGCACAGAATGCACTACGAGGGATTTTTTTAAATCTCAAGTAGAATTACACGACAAGTTCGTTCGTTCTTGAAAATCGCAATTTGTTCACATTTAAGTCTTTGACATCGGAAAACTCGAGCTTGTGGAGCCGATGGGGAAGAAAGACGGTGGGAGACGGCAGAGCTATCTGTGCATGGGTTGCTCTAACTATGTTGATTTTCCCGCCTCAACCATTCGGCATCTATGCGCTATCTACCTACCATAATATTATCTTTTGTCATACTTAAATTACCTCACTGACAATTATCTTAGCTTATGTATAAGCTAGTCATTAGTAGTTTTTACCTAATTCTAAGTCTTCAGAGGCTTTTCTCAAAATAAAAGGGAAAACTAGAGCCCATCTGAGAGTTTCTTGAAAGACTTGTTCCAAATACGTCATCTTCTGTAGGTCTTCATCTGTTACTTCTTCACGCCCTCCCATCACTGACTCGATCTCTTGAAACAACTGGTTCTTGAAATAAAAATACATAATAGATCATCAATCTGTTTGTAACGTTACACACAGAAAACTTTGCACTGTTACGCGTAATAGTTAAAAATTCAAAATCAGTGTTTAAAAGCGAATTCAGTCGCGATAATATTTAAAATTTTGCATACTAAACCCCAAGTGGTACTTTCCTATATTTGCATATTTACCTGAACATTAGTGTGTTTCGCAAGCGCCAAAATGCAGCTGGATACTGTGATAGAGGTGGTGTCCGATCCCTGGGCAACATGACATAAGTTATTGAGATTTGTGATAATTTATTGAGATTTGTGACATAAGTTATTGAGATTTGTGACATAAGTTATTGAGATTTGTGACATAAGTTATTGAGATTTGTGACATAAGTTATTGAGATTTGTGACATAAGTTATTGAGATTTGTGACATAAGTTATTGAGATTTGTGACATAAGTTATTGAGATTTGTGACATAAGTTATTGAGATTTGTGACATAAGTTATTGAGATTTGTGACATAAGTTATTGAGATTTGTGACATAAGTTATTGAGATTTGTGACATAAGTTATTGAGATTTGTGACATAAGTTATTGAGATTTGTGACGGTTTTAACACCACACATAAAAATATAACAAAAACTAGATGAATGTCGTTTATCAAACAGCCAAATCTTCATCAGTGACCTAGTGAGCTGTAATGGTAGAGAACATGCGTCCACAAAAATAAGTGCAATCTTCCGTAAAAAATGTTCCTTGGTATAAAGAATCAATGTTTCCAAATACTAAGTCTTCAAACCCCCAACATTTTGTTTACAGTTGAAATGTTTTATGCAATTCGTACCACTGTGATTGCGTACAATTTTAATTTTACTAATTGAGTCATTAATTGTGACGTTTTTCTACTAACGTTTCTACTGATGACTTTACGGCCATCCCCATAAGAATAGATGATTACCAGCTACTCAAGGAAGTTTCTTAGTTTTATATGTGAAATTTGTTTTTTTGTTGTTTTAGGAGTGCGATACTTTGACACATTAACTTCCACTGTTAACAGAAATTTAATTGGTACATTTTTACTATTCGTCATCGTCGTGTTTTCTTGTACGAGAGTATTTAGTGTGTCGAATGTTGACAAAATAATACAACATTTTAGTTACAGAGAAATAGAACTTACAGCTATGTACATGGTGAGCAAATCTGATTGAATGTCGTACGCAGAGCCTAGTTCAGGGAATTCCTTGTTTTGGGCAGCGATAGTGTCATGATAAGTACATGAGCTTTCTGAAAGAATACACAGAGAACTGCATCAACATTGAAATATATCTATATAATTATATTCAAATTTGATGTTTACGATATTTAAATTACTTTATATTATTATAACTCTAGATTAAAAAATTTGGATATCAAACAAAATAAAACTAATAAAAATGCATGTTTCTTAATTACTTACTTTCAAATTCTTCACTAGTACTTTCTCCTCTTCTTTTTCTCTCTCATCTGAAATCATACTATATGAACGGTGGAACCCGGCTTACAAACGTTCAAAACTTAAGAACTCAAAACAAACGCGAACCAACAATAGTCCTGACAAATAGTCGACAACTCAGCTGTTTCTTATTTTTACTTAAACCCTTATAATACTAAAAACATAAGATACTTTATAAAACTGTTACCTTATTCGAATATGCTATAAGGCTGTTTAATGTTGACTTTATTTCTGCCAAATCTTTTCTGTATAGGAATTCAAAAACCGGTTTGAATCGCAGCCAAATAAAGGCTATCTGTTCCATTATGATGTCTGTCGCTCTGAAACATTATTACATATGAGTGAATAATATTTGAATGAATAACCCATTTTAAGAAAGTTTTAATGATACCACTGTTTTAAAATATTTTAAAACTCACTCTGTAACGCCTAGTGGAAAACGATTGAAATCAAACACTTTGCAAAATTTGTCTGGCTTTTAGTTTTTAACGATACTGGTAAATATGTTTGTAACCCTGGTTTTGTTGGCTGAAAAATATGCTGAAATATTTTATATACTTGTTGCTCATGGTAGCAGACTATGAATGCATGAATGAATACGAGAGATTTACCTTTCTATCACGTGCTCCAACCTTCGTATTTCCTCCGAGAGTTTTGTGAATTCAATATCAGCGCCAAAAAGTAAATCTAAAACAAAAGTAAGAACTGTTCTGAAAGTATTCATACAGAATTATAATGGTTTATGGTGTGTATATACCGGGTGATTATAAATGAAATAGACAACTTCAATAGCCTCTACAAAATTAAACTGGTGTATTTCAACATAGTAAGTGATATAGGTTTGTGGAGAATTTCCTAAGGTTTATGTTGGTACAAATTATGGTGGAAGATTCTGCGGGAAAGTTTGAAAATGACACGTTATAAAGTATAAAGTACAAAGTTAAATGATTAAGTTGTACGAACAAATTTCGTCAGGAAATGCAACGTTGTCTGGAAAATGTCGACACATTGTTTAATCGCCTAATTTTCAGTGATGAATGCACTTTTCACATTAGTGGAAAAGTTAATAGACATAATGTACGATTCTGGGAATGGAAAACCCAAGAGAAACTGTACAGCATATACGCGATTCTCTTAAAGTTAACGTGTTTTGCGCTTTATCTTGTTGAAAAGGTTTACGGGCCGTTCTTCTTTCAAGAACCATCAGTAACCGGAATAAATATTTGCAATCAAAACTTAAGGAATTTTTCTATATAATCATGTAAGTAATCATCTAAACTTTCAAATAATAAATTTTTCACAAGTTATCCAAACTGGCTATTTCATTTGTAATCACCCGGTACTTTGGTTTGTCATGTGTAAATGAAGTCTAATCGCAATCGAATCATAAGGTCAAAATTTGTCGGGTGAGTCTCCCCATGTTCATGGAAATTCGTTAAGATTCACGGTAGCACTTAAGGCTATGTTTTAAATTCTTTACTCACTAGATAAGCTGACAATTCCTGATTGCACTATCAACGGATGAATGTTGAAAGGGCCGCTGTTCACGTGTTTTGACAACTCTTGAACCAGATGTTGACAATTAAGGTTGATCCTAGGCATCAATCCATCTAAGTTACTTTGCTGGAACATTCTACTGGCAAATCTTCGCTTGATTTTCCACACATTTCCTGAAACATTCAATGCATAACTGTTATGGTTTTAAAATTCAGATAGCCTCTATATTATTCTTGACAATTCGATTTGTCTTTTTAGTTAACTTACATTATAGCCACCAACAATTATCCTGTAGTCTATCAAGTTCAATCTTTACGATTATCTGCACCAAAATTTGCAAACTACAAACTATCTAACATCTTGCGTATTCCGCCAAACTAACATAGTCCAGCAATTAACAGATGATTGCAATACTTTTATGTTGTAAGTAAAGGTATTTTGATTAATTGATTGATTGAAATGACTGACATACTTTTTAATTCCACAAAAAGACCTAAGTAAATCGTCGGAAATCGTTATGATACTTGCCTTGGGCTGTGACGAGGCCATTTCCGAAAACAAATTCTGCAAATTGGTATTCATCAGACTTTTCTGAAGATTTTGAACTGGTCAACGCTTTCTGAAAACATTGTCAATGCACCAATCTTGAAAAAAGGAGTTGAAAAATGACAGGCTTTGTTGAAGGAGATTACAATGATTTTATTTATTGGATTATCGGAGGTCAAAATAAGACTCCAGAACTACGAAAACTTAGACAAGCAATTTTGGGTTTTTAAGTTCCTCCCGAATTTAATTTTGGAAAACACTAAGGAGTGTTAATAAATATTGTCAGCAGCTTAATAATGTCAGTTTAGCAACTACTTTATCTTTAGTAGCTTTACACATAGTGATTTGAATAATGATTTAAAACTCATTCATAGTACAGGAAATAGTGTTACTTGTTTTAATAAGATTTATTTTGTTTGAACAAAATCTTTCAATGCAATTTATTAACGAAATTTATAGAACACTTAAATTAAAATTTCATAAACTTATCATTTTAGTGGCCATTGACACTTTACAAATTTACTTCTTGTACGTACAATAATAACAGCTACTCAAACCTGAATGTCCTTTGGGTCCAAGATGTAAATGTAAGGAATCGGTCCAACCCAAAAACTCGTTGTGGTGATCCCTTTAGAAGCGGTGTTGATAAAAGAGTCCAACACTGCTCCAGTAAGAGCTGAAAAGTTCAAAAAACTATCGTAAATTTAAATTTAAAAAATATAATTCGTCATAATAATGTATTCACTACGTCTAATCGTGCTTTCAGTTTCGTTCATATTTTTTACAATGTATGTATGTATTTGAAACATTGAAAACTGCAGAAAGTGGAAGTAGCCAAAATCCACTGTTTGAGTGGGATCACGGCGGGAGGATTTTCAAATTATTTATATAATTAATCAGTTATTTCGAATTTGGAATCTTAATTAATGCCTATAATGACTAATGGAAATGGACCAACGCCTTAACAAGCAATGGACAATGGCAATTTTAAAAGGTTGTAGGTTGTTTAAACGTCATTGTTAAATGCAGCGTCAGAAATTGAACCCGGCCCGTTTTAAGGCTAAGCACGCACTACACTACTGAGCTACGTACGACCATCCCCGCAAGAAGAATATTTTACCCCTAAGGAAAGTTCTGAAAACTACCAGTTTAATCAAAATGTCCACTTTTATAAACTATCCGTAACGTAATTAGCCTATAAGGCACACAACATAAATAGTATATTTCGTCACTAGATCCTAAAGTGAAGTTTTTTTTATTTTACGGCCTACATAGAACCATTTTAGTCAGTTGCGGTTTCTATTCTTCTTTTCTCAGCCCAGTACTTCTTCATCCTTTCTAAAAGCAGTTTTCTTTCTTCATCCGTTACCACTCTTCCTGTCCTCTGCTTATTCTGTTTTAACTGTAGTCTTGTTTGTTTGTCTTTAATAGGTTGACTGTTTTCCGATCCTCTACTGTTATGTACAAGTCTCTCATGTCTTCCTTGAGCTCAGTGATCCACCTAATTTTGCTCTTACTACTCCACAGTTTTCTATTATCTTTCTGCTTATTCTATTATCAGGTGTTCTTAAGAGATGGAAGTATTTAATTTCAATAATTAGTTGAAGCACGGCAGAGGGTCGAAAAGCTTCACTTTACAAACAGCTATTGTTACGCTAGTTCATCTTGTCCAATCATCGGTTAGTGGTTAGTATCGATTAGTATCGTTCGATTGAATCGATTATTTCTTCAAATAGTATATTCAACGATCTAAGATCGATAGAGTAGTTCTATTTACAACAGTCGACTTCTTTTCTACTCAAACTCAAAACCTTGATTGTCAATTAACAAATTATGCATGACAACGTCAAATATTTCAAACATTTTTATAATTAAGGCACAAATAGATTATTTGATGTAAAAAATTATCTACAACAAATCTATCATTCCGATCATACAAAACTATTGTTCACTAATGTTCTAGCCTGAAAAGATCAATAAAACAAACCTTTTTCCCCTGGGAACAAAAAGTACAACTTTAGCTCCTCAATACATTTTTCTAAAGCACCTGTTTTAGAGAAATACAAACATTATTATTTTAACTTGAGCTGTAGTTGGAGGACTCGGACTGGGACTCGTGGCGTGGTCCTGTAATCCAGCTTCATGGAGGTCAGGTTTTGAGGATGATATACGTATAAAGCGGCTCAGATAGTCTCAGTGATCATCTGATGATACCCGCATCAACTCCACCATCGTTTAGACATATCAGACCATCACCTGCGTGGTTCGAAAGTCACGTTAAGCCGTTGGTCCTTGTATTTCAATGGTCATTGGGCTATTAATTAATGACCCATTCTAAGAAAGAGTCGGCCTTAGTTTGTAACAAGACTACACCTCATAACCCATTACTACCACTCATCACACTCATCCCTCACCACATATTTGCCTTAAAATACCCTCATGAGAGTGGTCGGCATCTCAAATAGTGATTTAGTGATTTAGAGGTAGACAAATACGCGTACCTTCCAGACCACGAAGTGCGTACGGGGCGTTGCCTACTAGTGGGAAAGCTGGAATGACTGGAGTCACTTTGGAAGCCACTTTTATAAGTCGTCTGTTGGTCCATTGAAATTTCAACCAAAGAACCACTACCAGCAGTAGCAGGCAGGAAACCACCAACATGTTTCTGCAGTCAGGATCAACAAACCAACTTCATCTAAAACACAAAGGTCTAAAAGGTAAAGTTTGTCTTGTTCAAAGAGGCGAAGTTAGGACTACAAAGTCCTCTCTACCATTCAACCTCAACCTTTACCTAGCGTCACCGTATTAGTCACATTACAAATGTAAATGGTGACTACGGGGATCGAACCCGCGCCACCGGAGTGATGAGCTCCGGAGTCGCGTGCGATATCAATCCACCACGGATCCACGGTCTACATTGAATACATAAAACATAACTGAAACTAAATTAGATTGTTTCACTTTGGTGAAGGGTTTTGTGACGTGGTTCGAGTAACACAAAAATAACCTATCGCAAGTTCATTAATTATGATTTAGTAACAACCTAAAGGAGAGACTAGGGTTCAAGTTTCTGCTCGGTCCAAACATATTGTTTCCAAATATCTTAAGTTGCCTATACAGGGTGTCCCATAAGTAAAGTGCCAGACTCTGGGAAAAGGTTATATGGATCAAAATAAAGAAAATTAAGAATACAATTTTTCCAAAACGCTTGGTTAACCAGATATTTGCCAATTTATATTTTTCACTAATTATTTATTATCTACCACACTACTTATCGGATTTGACTCAAACTTAGCCACAGTTTCCACTATAACTTTGTTGATTCTTAATCGATTTCTTTTACCTTGGTGTTAATAGATAGGTAATAAAGGTTGCTACAAAACGGTATTCTTTACTTTTTATCGTTAAACTCACCGTTTATTCGCTGTTTAAGGTAAAACGCCAAAAATTCTCTTAAAATACCATAAAATAGCCAAAGTTAGATCACGCTGGTAATTTTTCCCCTAAATGGTCTTACTTAGATACAAATTTAAGTTTGAGATCAAGAGTCAAATCCGATAAGTAGTGTGGGAGATAATAAATAATTAGTGAAAAATATAAAATGGCAAATATCTGGTTAATTAAGCGTTTTTGGAAAAAATTTATTCTTGATTTTCTCTTCATTTTGACTCATATAGGCTAACCTTTTCCTAGAGTTTGGCACTTTAATTATGGGACACCCTATACGAATTATGGACACCTGTATATACCGATACAGCGATATTTTCAGCTGATCAGTCTCAACGAGGACGAAGAGGACTTTTGTTAGTATGTAAAATATTCACTTTTGCGTAGTTTTCGATTGCAGCACGTGATGGGCGATTATGATTGCCATGGCCATTCACTGTGTTGGTCATATTGTCACTATTTCTAAAAACTGTTTTAACTTTTAACTATTAAAATTCGCCGTTCAGTACAAAACCGCTCAATGTCAAAGGTGAATAAAGGAGTGCAAACTTAAAATTATAACCTTTTACTGAATCACCCTTTATACAAGTTACTAATGAAAAGGTTAACCTAATTTCCCTCTACTTAGTTCATCCATCATACACGGGCTAAAAATTCACTAACTTAATAAAAAGTCAGCAAAACCTGTTAGATACAAACGAAAGCAAAAACTATAAAAACAAGTACTTACCAAACTAAAATCCAAAACGGAATTTATCCATTCATTTCATGTAACAGACGAACACAGTGAGACTTACAGAGATTGTGCGACACAGACACTCAGAAGTGCCGGGCTACAGTGGAGATAGCAATTTTGGCAATGAGCTATCGAATAATCAACAGAATAAACACAGCATGATTATGCAGTATCATCGCACGTGCCTGCAATTACGTTGTCTTGGGGCATTATAGATGCTGTTATACGTGGTCATCAATCATAGACAACAGCTCAACGGAGGAGTACGATGATTGGAATTCACACAAGTGCTATTGAGAATTCTAGAGGATTTCCTTTGACGAGGGAGGGTGAGATTACGAAAAGGTGGATTTTATTTTCGCAAACATGCATATATTATCTAATTTCAGTTTGGACTAAACATTGTTACCGTACCAACAGGTGAACTAAAAATCAACACTCTAAATATGAAAGAGTGAAAACCACTTCGAAAGAGTGAAAATCGAGCCACTTTTCAATGAGTGGCTGGGTTTCAACACCCAAAAGAGCGAAATTTCACTCTTTCCGATTGATTCACTCCTTCATTTTTAGAGTGACCCAATCCGATCAGCCAAACCAATAGTTGTACGCCGACATCCTGGTCTGGCTATTCGGATTTTGTCCGTGTTGTACACATGTTGGATCCAGTGACACATGTTTGAGAATGTGTATTCCAATTTTCCATCAAAGTCGGGGTTTTAGAGCAATAAGCCCATTTTGGGGAGAAGAGAACGTCCAAATTTTGGTACTGAATTTACCAGAAACTTAATACGGAAGTCAGAACATATATCCAGACCTAAGCGCCGCTGGCATAAATGAATCGAATGTCCTATGCACGATTGGAACTCGTGGCGTGGTCCTGTAATCCAGCTTCATGGAGGTCAGGTTTTGAGGATGATATAGGTCTAAAGCGGCTCAGATAGTCTCAGTGATCATCTGATGATACCCGCATCAACTCCCACCATCGTTTAGACATATCAGACCATCACCTGCGTGGTTCGGAAGTCACGTTAAGCCGATGGTCCTTGTATTCCCATTGGTCATTGGGCTAATAATTAATGACCCATTCTAAGGAAGAGTCGGCCTTAGTTTGTAACAAGACTACACCTCATAACTCATTACTACCACTCATCAGAATCATCCTTCACCACATATTTGCCTTAAAATACCCTCATGAGAGTGGTCGGCATCTCAAATAGTGATTTAGTGATTTAAGTACTTAAAACCAAAACCTCCTCTTTTATATACAGTACCTTAAACCAGCTATAAATATAATCAGGATGTTTAATACTCTTGCAAAACAACTATGGCAAAGATATTATTGTGTTGTCTTTTTACTTTAAATTACTTTTTTCCAAAGCAAACCGATATTTCACAAATCCGTATCTTGTTTCAGGACAGCTGCTGACCACATTGGAGATACTTAGGTAAGGTCATCCACAAAATCTACCTATCCACAGTTTTACTTATGCTGTGGTTCATTCCTTAGAAATAATTCTTATCCATATAGATTTTTCTATTTAAATGAGATAATTCTCGCTTACTTAATCTGAGCTAGCCAATAGTTTGGTAAGGAGTCCATTTCCTTTCTTTTAATAATTAAAAAGGTTTCAACCAATATTTTTCCTTCTCACAGTATTAAAATTCAGCTCGAACGACCTGGAATGTTTTGTTTTAGTGGATTGTCTAGTTTTCCGAGGCATGGTTATTACTTCTAAGTAGACTTATTTTTACTAAATTTTCTTACTTAGCATTACCGTAAGGTCACTTAACAAATTGATTTGCGGGGATCGAACCCACGACACCGGAGAGATAAGCTCCGTAGTCGCGCGCAATACCAATCCGCTAAGTACTACAGTCTTATCTACTGTCTTGTAATATCTTTGATTTTAAACAATCACTGAACAAGAGTTATAGTAAGCATCGAGTCCCACTGTTTCGTACTAACCAGTACGAGTTATTCGCTCCATTCACGTTAGCGACTGAATGTTTAGCAAGCAAAGAGAACCATCGCTGGGAAGTACAACAGCTGCTTACTGTGTTGTTTGTTCTCATGTAACCTTTGAAAATTGAAACAGACAATCTCGATATTGTTTGGTTTTCGTACTTTTGCTGCTTTTGTCCAATGATAACATCCGAAATCCTGTATTATAAAAGAATGTGTTATGAAAATGTCCACTCAAATTGTGTCTACCACAGTAAATCTTTCGTAAATTAAAGGTTCCCTAAAGGTAAAGCTACGTTTAACATACATCACATATTTCAATTACCTGAACCAAAATATTCTAAAGTCAATTATATATTATTACCAAGAAATTAGAAACAACAATTTTTTGACCCATTTGAACCCGGGTGTCTCACTTGCCGGTCGATTATGCTGACCACTACACCGTCCGGCTTACTACACTATTTTAGCTTAAATTTAGAAAATACTTAATAAATTTGAATGTTTTAATATAATTGCATAAGTGGTCAGCATAATCGCTCCGGCAAGCGAGAGACCCAGGTTCAAATCCCTTCAAATTTCCTTAGTAATAAATTAGCTATTTATCGTTTATACAAATTAAGATCTAAAGTCAGTTATCTTTAATAAAACGTCACCACTGGTTAATCTCTACATTCTGAAGCAAAAACACATAAAATAAATACACTTCAATAACAAAACCGACATTTTGTCTAATTAAAAAAGCACTGCTAAAACGCCTTAGGGTAACGTTAAATGAAATGTATTTCATGAATTGTTTTCTTCTGTTAATTAAAAGAGCACGTTACAGCTGCTAAAGGGCATCAAATACATTACGAGAAGTGAGCATTGCTGTTTTCACTGTAAAGAACAAAGTATTGCCTGCGGGTCGGTATTTATGTTGGGTTTATTTGTTGATTAATATTTTTACTGTCAGTCGTTACCTGCAAGGTGTTCAATATTTTACATTATTTTGATACGTGCTTAGTGTTTTTGCGTTTGTGCTCTTAACGATTATGCACTCGTTAAAATTATTTTTGTCTTTCTGCTCTGGACACAGCTGCTTTAGACACATTTATTAACTAGTGTTAAAGTGTCACTAGTATATTTCATCACTAGGTCCTAAAGTCACACTAGGATCAAAAAGACACTTTCGGGTCGAATGATGAACGATATTTTTTGTCATGATGCAAATAAAAATGAGAAATAAACGTCAATACGTGATTTCAAAGTGTTAAGAATAAATTAAGTAAACATTGTTTTTAATTAAGCAGTCTGAATTATATTGTTTGAAGAAACAGCTGTTACAGTGATTTACTAAAAGTCAGTGTTAAAGTTCAAAACAAACTCGTTGAACCAGCTGATGCCCATGCCACAAAAAAGGTTAAATGATATTTTCTCCCTAGGGAGAAATATACTTTTTTAGTTAATTTTTATTATTTTATCATTATTTTTATTCAAGCACAATTGTAAATATATCAACACAGCCGACGGGTAGCCCAAGTAGAAATTAGTTTTAAGATTTTTGACACATAATGAGTCAAATGCATATAGGTAGTTTATAAATGCCATATTTTTAGCAAAGAGGGAAAAAATAGGAAACTCTATGTCAACTTTTAAATTACAGCGACAGGTGTATCGCAGGATCGGTAGTTTGATGCCAGTACCCAAGCAACAGCCTTTTTCTTTTACAATTACACTTTGTTGGGGACAAAAACGCTGAATGATACATCACATATTGTGAAAACTGAGCACAATTTGTTTTTTGAGAATTTTACTAGGATAATGTTAACTTCACAGTCACGATACTCTAACATTTTGTACCCGTGCTTCGCCACGGATAGAATATAAGATAAAAAAAGAAACAGAGTAGTGTATAGGCTTTTTACGGTGTCACAGTTCATTCTAGTTAGTCACGCCGCATTCAAACTTCATAATTAGGTTGAGATATTTCGGCCTCGCTGTGGAGTACAATTCAGTCAATGATTGGCTAAAGCTAATCTGTTTGCTGAAACCAAAACTATTTCACCCAATCAGTGCCTGAAGATGGCCGAAATATCTCAACCTAATTATGATGTTTCGACGCAGTGTGAACCGAAAGAACTAGAAGATTATAGAGTAGTGTATAACGTGTTGCAATTTGACTTAATACTGGTTAAAAAGCTGAAACCTTCTTTCAGTTTTGTCCTACGACGTTTTCTTCTGTGTGGCGATAGAAATCAAACACTCTATTTCTCACGAGAATTCGCTAAAACAGCTCACATTTAGTTGAAATTCATTATAGTTACTTCATAGAAAGCACTTAAAGATCACAGAGTGAACTGACAGATGTATTAGTGAATGGTCAGCAATAAAAGGTGATTGTCACGTGATTAAACAGATTTGGCAGTTCAAGGTCTTTGGTCGCCTCGTAATCTTTGCACGAGCCAACGATAAGCCTGTATAATTGCTTGTGAGCTTGGGCCAAGTAAGGGCAAAGGGCACACTCGAAAATCAAAGTTACGATAAAGTTTTTTCAACTACGCATGTTAGATTGATTATTTACGCTAATAATTTCTTTATGTTTTAATAAGTAAAAATGCTAATGGCAAAATTACGTGTATTAGTCTACCACAAAGGTACGTTTTAAGTGCGACCAAACTTAAATGGACTTCGAACGTTAATTCATTCATGATGAACATTCTAACAATAATATATCTTAATTTGTATGAACGCTAAATAGCTTATTTATTACTTAAGTAATTTGAAGACAAAAATGTGTAGACCGAATCGGGACTTGAACCCGGGTTTGGTGTCTCTCATTTGCTGGGTGATTTTGACCTAAGTTCAAGTCCTGGTTGGGTCCACACATTTATGTCTTCAAATGTAATTAGTAATAAATTAGCTACGAGTATGTCATGTTTGTACAATTAAGATCTATAACAAGTAATTTGACATAGTATTTAAATTATGTTTGTAATATTTCCAGCTTGTTAATTTAAAGTCACTATTTGACAATCACATGTTTCGGATAAACATTCAGATTTAAGTGCTTTTCTTTATTTGAAGGCTAGAATCGGTGGACCGGATATTGTAGTGGTCAGCATAATCATCCGGGTTCAAGTCCCGGTTCGGTCCAAACATTTTCGTCTTCAAATACATTTGGTACGTAATTCTATCAATAATATTTGATTTGAAACAAACATATTAAACGTTTTGAAGCTTACAATGCCTTCAATGTATTATTTCGATGGGTGAAATATTTGCTGGGTTTAATATTTAACCCATTACCTCAGTATAACCATAGTTTATTAATTTATTGGAGAAATTTCCTGACAATTTAAAGTCGGTGCTGCCTGAAAATAATTTAATAAGGTTTGCAACAACCTTAATTAACAGAACACTTTGCCCGAACGATTGAAACCCACACCGACGGTAACTATAATGATCCTATTACAAAATACGGATTGACAAATTTAGTATAAGGAACATATTTCCTGCAACTCGCGGTCAAAAAGAACATTTTCGGGGAAATTGGAAAAGTCACAAGCTACATATTTTCTTATCCTAAAGCCATAAACAATAAAACGGTATATCATACGGATACAAGTATTACGTTTCAAAGAGGAGCATCTGTTATGCCTTTAGGGAAGAAACGTTTAATTGTATTTATATAATACGAGTATATTTCTTTCTCGTTAATTGAACAGACACATGTTCCGTTTCAACTGCCAGCCCATAGGGTATTAACTACATTCAAAGATACAATCGTACTTTGTTTAATGTACAAAGAACAATGCAAACTGAATTATCCAAGGGTTTATATTTACTTGAATACTTGAATTATGATAAACGCTTTTGCAAGGGCTTGTGGCTAGCAGTATTGTATCAACAATAATAAAATTAATGTGTTCACTATTTTAATAGGGGGATTTTTCTTAACGTCTTTTTGGCTGGACCCAAACATGGTTACATGAACATACAGGACTAGGAAGGTTTAGAAAATTATGGTATGTTTAATATTCACGATTGCTATTTAAATAAAATTATATATTTTCGTATGGTTAATTTAAAACAATCAGTTCATTGGATGGATTTCTCATTACGTAGAAGGTCATTATACCATGATATTTTTAATAGGAGTTTAGGTTGTCGTGCCCAGCCAAAAATATCGGCTCACTTCAGCCCATTTTATTGAAACTGCCTGTGATTCGTACAATTTATATTGTTTTAAAAGTCTTCAGAATTCCTTTCTTTTAGTAATCTTCAGTTGCAAAAATAAAATGAATGGGTTTGAAGATACGAAAACGTTAACTTCTTTCGATTGCGTAGCAGAAGTAAAGTAAATAAAACATTAAATCAGGTTTCTACTATAAACCAATTCCAAAACGTTGTTGGTTTTGTCAAATTTAAAATAAACCAAGAAAAGAGGCAACTCTATTTATTTGAGATGGTAACAAATAATTTATTGTCTCTCAAGTTGTTCAATAAATTTCATTTGTAGGTTAAGTAGTAAAATAAGTTAGTTCCATCGGATCAATGCTACCAACTAAGAATGAAACTGAGTATAGGTTTGACTTGTGTAAAGACTTCCTAGTAAGACTCAAATAAAGATGGCCAATGTAGATCCACAAGTAAACAAATCCATCAGTATTTTCATACGCTTTAAGAAAATTGATCATTCCCAACAGTTGCTCAAAACATGCTCAGTAGTTTTCCGTTAAATACGCTATTTTTTGTGCCGAGATTAGAAAAGTTTTTATGTTCTCAAAAGATTGTTTCTAGTTTTGAATAGCCTGTTTTTTTTTTTTAACTCTTTACTAAAAGTAGGGAAAACATGTTAAAGTTAAGCAAAAATGTAACTATTTTAAAAGTGTATTGTAATTTTTTCACGAGCAGTTTTTGCCTTTTTCGTGTGTAAGGAACATAAAACCACTTCCACCCTATCATATAAACTCATCTTCGTACGTTTCCGTTCATAAACGGTGTCGGAAACAGGGGACAACGAAAACATGTTTTGCCACTTTTGAGTGAGCAAAGCAAAGTTGGAATATCGCTATACCATTTCTCTTGACTGGCAAGGTCGGCAGCACGCACGACTCTTCAAAGAACTGAGCCAGACAAGACAATCCTTCTAGAGCCGATGTTTTTGAAACAGAAGGGTAAACTTCCACCTACCCCTCTGTCCACCGGAGAAAATAATCAATACTCCGCTATTTCAGTGGTAAACATGGGTTCTTACTTGGTTGAATAATCCTCTTAAACGAAAATTTGAGAACACTTGTTAAAAAACTCCAGCTTCCGAATATTCCCCACACGATACAATATTGGTGGATAATCTTTGGTGTTATTTCTACTTTTTTGGGTTTTCCATCAACACACGTTACGCCCATTTGGTTCCAATCTCGATACCGGTATCGCTTCTCACCCTCTGGACACGGGGGTATCAGGGGAGGGTTGCAAGGGGGAAGGAGGGGAATGGAAACGTTCAACCAGCCACGGGCAGTTTTTATTTATGTTCTTCTGGTTTGCAATCAATCAACATATCCCCAACAGTTTGGTGCGTAAATCTTGTGAAACAATAAAAAACGCACCGAAATTCAGTTTACGCTTGGATTACGCGTGATTAAAATAAAATAATTTTATGGATTTCGTTTTAAATAGTCTTGTTTTTGACACCGTGGATTTCTAAATATGTGTATTAAGGTAACTTTCTATCCTTAAATTTACTTCCGTATGTGCTGCTTAGTATTTTTAAAAGTTTAAAGCTTCTAAATTATTTTAAATTATTATGGTTTAATTATTTAACTTGTTTTACTTTTACCAATTTAACATGGCTTTAATAAGGAGGTTCTCAAAGTTTTTTTTGAACTGAAGAGAAAGAGTACAATGATATTATTTTCACATAACTGTTTATATTTACCTATGCTTTACAAACGCTCAAAACTATACACTACTTAAATTCATTGATATTTCAATTATGACAAATAAAACTTGTCATTGAAGATAGTTTATATTATAGTTTATATGAAAGTTCGTACGGATTGTGTGTTCTAAACTGAAATATAGCAAATAGTTCACATAAATCAAAACCGAGAACCATGAAAATAGAGTTTTTAAGATCATAACAACAGTTAATAACAGTATTACACATATTTCAATAAATACACTGTTGTTAAAGAAAATATAAAATTTAAAGAATAAGGAAGAATTCATTCATTTCTTTTCGAATCATGTTTTTAACTACAGTTACAGAAAGAGAAAGAAACTATTTATGTCATTGTAGTTAATAATGTGTTTCAATCAAATTAAATGAATGGATTTAAATTAAAAATGTCTTTATTGGTGGCGAAGTTAGGACTTCTCTTCCACTTAACCACTTTTCAATAACAACATTGTATTTCTTGAAGTCATTTGGCACTTCAATAAATTATAATTATTGCATTCGCATAATAATCCGAAAATCTTAATGTATGTAGGCCCTACGTATGTCTCACGGTGTCACTAGCATAGCTTCTACTCAAGGTTCGTACATTATTAGCAAATTTCCATGGGAAATAGAGCTATTAGTTTTGAATTTTCCACGTTTGTTCTTGATAACGTTCAACTCAATTACGCAGCCAGGTCGGGGTTTGGGCTCCTTGGAAATTGAAAATGTAATGGGCTGAACCGAGGGCGGGTCGGAGTCGAGCGCGCGCATTAGATTGCGGAATGGAAAATTTAACTTACTTCCAGATTATTTTCCTGGTTTCAATTTAGATTTCAGAGTCTTACCAGCAGAATATTCCAGTTTTCGCATACCCTTGACAAAATTTAATCATAATTGGTTCAAAAACTAATTTCGTTTAAGTTAGATCAGTAATACCTACTACTGAAACTAAAAGGATTAAATAATATGAAAATACTAGACCCTCTTGTTCAAAGATAGAAAAATGTGTGTGACAGCTCTTGATACAATACATTGTGAAGAGGAATCAAAATAGTAATGATAATAATAAAACGTCTTTCTTTGGTTTAACAAAAAGGCGAAGTTAGGGCTTAAAAGCCCTTTCTACCACTTAAGGTTAGGTGTCTTAGTTATGACTACAAAGTCCTTTCTAATACTCAACCTCGACTTTTACTTAGTGTTATCACAAAGCCATTAACAAAATTGTTAGGACCAACCTAGGCCTATGTTAAAAGTAGAGTTGACATTGTGCGAATTTTATCTCAAAAGTGGCTGAGACCGAAATCGCGAGGATTTAAGTAACTTAAACTTTGAAACTCCCCATTTTCCATCGTTAGTGAGCAAGAGATCACGACGTTTCGGATCTGCAATCTGATCCCGTCTTCAGGTGAAAACTGTCTTTACTTTCAACTGAAGACGGGGTCAGATTGCAGATATTAAATAATTGTTGGAGTCGGTGCTGCTACTCCTTTGATAAAATAGCTTTAGCAGCACCGATTTCAACAATTTTTAAGTGAATAAAGATTATAACAACCCACAAATTAAAGTTCACAATGTGGCAAATAGTGTGCGCATATAGTGGTAATCTAATATGTATTGGCAACTTAATTTGTATTATATTGGTTATCATCAAATGAGTACAGCTGTAATATCTTGCTGTAGTGTAATGGATAAATTATTGACTGTACAGCCGCTGTAAAACATTATAAACTAATTTTTTTATGAATAGAGCATGTAAAGCAATACATAACTGCATTCACCCAAATATTTCAAACTTTTTAGAGCATTTTACTGAAGTTTGTTTTTAAAGTCTTAATTTTTTTGTTAAATGGTTTGTATTTATAAATTTGTTGATGCAGTGTGTATTCATTCACTAGTGATTATGGTGGATAATATATACTATTACGCTATTGGAGTATGTTTAAAATTAATCATCTAAAAGTGGCTACTGTAGTGACTTCAAAAACTCCTTGATTAAAAAAAATAATAAAATGCTAGTACTTCTTTTTATTTAAACGATTGACGCCATTTACCAAAAGTGTTCCATCGTATAATAGATATTTCTATTTTGAGTTGCGTGCTTCTCCTAAATTTGGCCAGCCTGGTTCCTGAGGTTGTAAAACCGGCAGTGGAAGCACGTGTCAGCTGAGTGGGGGGGAGAGGGGAAACAGCTGATTGATTCTAAGTTTACAGATGACCCTTCTTGTAAACAACTCAAACCCTCCTGGCCTGGCTTCCGTCGAGTCCGTTCACTTTCGTTGATCCAGAATCTGGGAAACTGGTCCTAGCACTTGGATATTAATTCAAAGAAGAGAACTGTTGATTTTGCAAATTAAAATTTGTAAATTGTAAATGCGATAGGACGCATTTTGTAAGTTTTACTTAACTGGTAAAAAAATTTGTGTGATAGTTCGTAATTTTGAACGTTACTCTATGAAAGATGAGTGTGTCGAACGTCAATATACTGGATGAAGCACAAGTATCTAACTCCTTGCATAACTTTTATACGAGCACATAAAATAAAGATAGCTGCCCAGAAAAATGATTTCTATTTGTCCGTGGTTTCAGTAATTAAAAAAAATCATGCTTATTTCATTCAAAAATTTGAAATATTTTAGTTAAGCACTTTCGCCAAATTAAATTGATCACATCTTTTAAGTTTGAGTTTTTGATAAATGTTTTCCTCTAGAAGATACCTTTAGTTTGACAGTAAACTTAACTCAACCTCTATTAAAAACTGTTTCTCAAATAAACCTTACGCAAGATGAAATATGTATTGAAAGCGCTTATGGTGAGTTTTGTATAAAATTAAAGATCTCACTTAGTAAAACAAAAAATATACCGGACGTGTTTTAAGCAAGACATTCCCACCTTGGAGTCAATGCACATTTTTTAACTCCATAACCTACTTTCAAACAACTAAACTAAATTTTCAATAGTTTATATCTAGAATAAATATAGTCGGAACAAGTGGTGCTGCCTGGCGGCAGAGTGAGCAAGTACTGAATCAGCACGACATCAGCAGACTCAGCAGCCCCAGGCTGACTCAAGTGTGCTCCAACCTTCTTATTCGTATTCTCAGTCCCATAGACAAAACTGTATCAGCACTATTCTAGTTCTGGTGCTATATTAAAGAGACATTTGTTCAGTAAAATGATCACTAAATCACTATTTGAGATGCCGACCACTCTCATGAGGGTATTTTAAGGCAAATATGTGGTGAAGGATGAGTGTGATGAGTGGTAGTAATGAGTTATGAGGTGTAGTCTTGTTACAAACTAAGGCCGACTCTTCCTTAGAATGGGTCATTAATTAATAGCCCAATGACCAATGGAAATACAAGGACCAACGGCTTAACGTGACTTCCAAACCGCGGTGATGGTCTGATATGTCTAAACGATGGTGGGAGTTGATGCGGGTATCATCAGATGATCACTGAGACTATCTGAGCCGCTTTAGACCTATATCATCCTCAAAACCTGACCTCCATGAAGCTGGATTACAGGACCACGCCACGAGTCCCATCAAATATTGATATGTGATCGTGTCAAACAGAACCACAAGTCTGATATTTTTGTTATAATTTGTATTACAGATTTGACACGAGTGAGTACACATCCCCTGGTAAAAACTCGGAATAAAACTACTACTTCCATGCTGAATATCGAAGCTCTATAATAATTTTAAAAAACCTTAGACAAAGAACACCTACAAAGAAGGTCATCCTAAGACAGAAAACGTTTCTAATTTAAATTGGGCAAATTGAATGATTCAGTGATAGTTGGATTATTGGAGTAGTAGTTATTTAGAACTTAACGTTACTAATGCTTAGATTGTTTTGAAATTTTAACCCAAAGAATAAACGTTAACCCTTCATAGTTACTAATAATATGGTAATAGGTTATAATATGATTATATGTGATTAGCACATGCCCTGAACTTTCAGTCCAAACCAAAGAACAATCTTCAAAAAACTTAAGAGTGCTTTGATACTTCTGATACTTGATGAGACAACCACTCTTAGAGGGTATTTAAGGTGAATATGGGATGAAGGGTGAGTGTGTTGAGTGTTTTTGATGCTCAGTACAGTCTGTCAGCCATTTTTTTTTGTTCCATAAGAACAATGTAAAAACACAAATTTATTAGAGAAACCTTACGCCTGCAATTTTTATCAGATTTTTTTTGAAATAGGTTTTAATTTAAAGATAACAATATACTGCAATGACTCCGCTGACTGCCTTTTTGAAAATTTTATTATTTTACCAGTGAAGTCATGAAATACAACCTTTACGTATAATGTTCACGCTATTTTTCATCCAAGAAGCACGTTCCTGAAGTTTTCAAGAGAGTTCGCAACTGCCTTGTATATTTTAAACAAGTCCTTTAAATTAATAAGATATTTTGTAGATAACAAATATAGAGATTCAAGAACGGTGGATATTTTATAGGTTAAATTCACTTGCTAACGAAGTTAATAGCTTAATCCCGACGAAAATTGCTGAACAAAAAGCAAACTCATGAAATAAAACGAGATAAAACGCAATTCAATGTACGGTAAACCTAACTGATGGAACCGATTAAATGCGTTTTACCTGAAATCTATTTATCCGTAATGTAGAGCTAAATCACCAACAAATTATGCAATCGCTGATTAAATCCAGCAGATATGGCATTGATGAGATTGTTATCTGTGTGATTAGTATAACATCGAAGCTTAATATCCCATTAACCTTTCTAGTTTGTTATTATAAAATAACCTATTCTATTAAATGTTAGTTATCTGTTTAAGTAATTGACAATTAGGTATTTTAAATGGTATCAGTTTATGTTAGCTGAGAATATTAACTAGTAATTGTATCGTTGATTGTTATTTTACATTACATACACATCAATGGTAATGTTCGATATATTGCTTGTGAAATTTACACAGGGTGAGTTTTATATGTCCACCTTAACTTTTGAAAAATGAAACATTTTTGAAACCCTTTGGGGAATTGTTTTATAGGATTCTGAAATTTGTTTTGACGTACTTTGCGTCACCCACCCCACCAAAACCGGATTAACTGGGTTTGTTATGACAAGTCTTCAAAATACCCTATGGGATTATGTTATAGGGTTGTAATGTTTCCCTCAAAAGATTTTCGAGAAAAATTGTATGTGAAATATGGCATTTTAAAGCTGATTTCTTGCAGTCTTTAAACAGGTGTTACAAAATAATTAAATGAGATACAAAATGTCACTTTGCGTCGTTGAATTTGTATTAAGATTCCCTTTCTTTTAAAATTCCACATATAGGGGGGTTGCAATTTACAAGTTTTGGAGTCTCCACGGTTATTGGGTGGGGGTTGGGTGACGCAAAGTACGTCAAAACAAACTTCATAGTCCTATAAAACATTCCCCGAAGGGTTTCAAAAAATTTGCTTTTTTCCAAAATTAAGGTGGGGGGCATATACAACTCACCCTGTATACCTGATGGTTTTACTTTCAAAGACTTTGCACTAGCTTAACTACGTAGCTATTACGTACTTTTCCAGATATGTTCACAGATATTTTACAACAAATGTCAGAAATTGTAATATAGCTACAATTTTACATAACATCAAAATCTCTTTTAGACACACAGTTTTTACATTTGCTCTCTCGCATTCATTCGAATTGCTTCAATCGTCTCTAGTCGGGTAACCAATAGTCTGGTCTTCCAGTCTTGTACTAAATTCTCGTACTGTAGAACGCTTCCGCGTCCAAAGATTTTTGAGGAAAAACGTTCATAAATTACCGTTCAGAAGCTCTCCTTTTCTCCAGTTCTATAAGAATTTATACCAATTTAACTCTTATGGTGTCTCCTGTACTACGCACTCAATGTATAAAATAAAGTATACCCGTCAATCTTTAACCACTTTTATTATTAAAATTTGGAGGCGCTTTCTCTTTACGTCTATGGTCAAATTTGGCTTAAGTCATTAATTATGTACTGTGCGTAAGGTTTCATGAACAATATCCGATTGACAGTAGAATCATTCCAGTTGATACTCGTTCTTTGCCCAAAACGTGTAGAAAGTTTACTAGAGGTAAATAAATTAAAAAAATAAAACACGCTCTAGTACGATTTGTTGGGGGCAGTTTTAAGACAAATCCTG
Organism: Matsumurasca onukii; assembly: GCA_018831715.1. Taxonomy (NCBI): domain Eukaryota; kingdom Metazoa; phylum Arthropoda; class Insecta; order Hemiptera; family Cicadellidae; genus Matsumurasca; species Matsumurasca onukii. The sequence goes on along the minus strand of CM032060.1, from coordinate 7,630,963 downwards.
AACAGAACAGCTTAGGTATAACTTTTCTTTCAACTAGCAGGTATGGGAATATCACAGCTAAATGTAAACAGAAAATAGTTTCCCTAACATTACATATTGAAGTGTGAGAACCAGAAGTCATTCTATGAACTATTCATATTCTATTTTCATATATTCTATTTCATAGAATTCTATGAAAATTGCCAAGCTGAGTAGCCTACATTGAAATGGTTGTGCAGGCTATTCTTTGAAAAACAATATTACCTTATACAATCTAAAAAGTAAAGTTCTAATCCTTTTTTGGTACTTTCTTTTATTGACGCTTCAAGATACAGCAACGGCGATGATCACTCTCGTACGGACACAATCTTATTTAATGGCTTTGTAGGTTATATACCTAACAAAGAATATGACTTCCTTCACAGCATTCCGTTTCTTGTCCATCTTGTAGAATTTCCAAACATACAAAATGTGTACTTCAAGTTTTTAGAAAATAATATGTCGTGTGAAATAACTCAAAATAAAATTATAAAATGGCTGTAATTGTATAACTTAGTAGTAATGCACAGGAATAGGTTAAGGACGCCTTAATTAATTTTCAGAGTTATCCTGCGATACTGGGGGAAGGATTGTCTCAATTTCCGGTTCTTCCGACCCAGCGGCATGACGCCTCCTCCTAGACCGGGACCGGCGACGTCGTCGTTTTGCCGTCAGCAAGTCATCGTGCCGCCTCCCTCGTCGCCTTCTGCTTGACCTACGACGACGACGAGCATCAACTAACTCGTCTTCTGAATCAGCATCGTGCCTGCGTCCACGTCTCCTACGTCGAGAGCGAGATCTTCGCCTTCGACGTGCTCCGATGAGTTCGTCAGATTTATCATCGTGCCTACGACCACGGCGTCTTCTCCTAGACCTGGATCTTTTACGTCGACGACGAGCTTCCGTGATTTCATCATCATCATCATCGTCGTCATCATCGTGTCTCCTGCCACGTCTCCTTCTTCTGGATCCAGACCGCCTTCTGCGGCGTCGAGCCTCAATCAGCTCGTCGTCATCATCGTCGTCGTGTCTGCGACCTCGACGTCTTCTGCGAGAAGACCTCCTTCTCCTCGGGCGTCAAGGAGGCTTTCCTGGCTAAGATCAGAGCTAAGATCAGATCCGGAGCTACTTCTGCGGCGCCTCCTCTTGCGACGAGCATCTACAACTTCATCATCTGTCGAGTGGTTCATCGCTCTTCTGCGTCTCCTGCGGAATTTCTGCGTCTCCTGCGCAGCTCCAAAACGTCTGGTGTTCCACCCAACTTCTCTAGATTGACTGCCGGATAGAATCGTTGGTTTTTCAACACCAAGAAGCCTCGTTGACTGCTTTCACCAGTGCATTCTTGATCGCCGGAGGTTTAGCGTTTCCATCTTTCTGGCGACGCAGATATCGATCAATCTCCCCCTTGATGACTCCCTGCTTCCTGTCCAGGCAGTACACGGCAGACACCACATCTCTCAAGTTCTCCCACGTCATTTTCACGGATGATTTAGGGACACATTAATTTTGATCCACACTTCTAACTTTTAAATTTTGAAATTATAAGTTGCTATGGTAATTATTTTCAAAGGCAGGGCTACAGTTGTTAAGTTCTGTACGTGATAAGACTGCACCAGTATTGACACTGTTCAGTGTTCAAACTGTAAAATAAAATATAGAACGTTTTTGTTTAGAAAAAGTAGTGGAGAGAATACCCACGTTCCATTTCCAAGGCCTAAATGACAACTTATCTTTGGTCTACTCTGTGTCCCGTATGGGAAAGAGGTCAAACAGCTGTCGAGAGGAATGGTAGAGGCTAATCTGTGGGGTCGGTCTGCAGTCACGTCTGAAGGCTTAAACACTCGTAGCGCGGGTAATTGATACAAGCCCCTTCCCCTCATCACCCCTCACCCAGAGCTCTTCATCTAGCGAGCTTTTCACGGGTAAACATTCAAACCCCGCGGTGCTACGTTTGAGTTGTTAGTGAGTGTTTGAACGAGTTATTTGTTTTCATAGAGTTTCAAAACTATAGGTGTGAAGAGAAAGGTTCTAGAGATGTTTGTACTATAGAAACGATAGACAATAGCGTTGTTTTTAATGTTTAAATTAATTTTAAAGTTCGATTAAATCAGTGCAACATAATTATCGATTAAACGATTAAATACGAGTGTACAATTTAAATTCTGTTTTTAATGCCCCCGATAGTGTTCAATGACAAAGAGTGGTCGAAAAAATCTGTAAAGTAGGATATTTCCAGAGAAAGTAATACAGTAAAGTACTTTATTGTATCAAATTAATCAGTTCATAAAAACTAAAGAGGTTTTACTTTACAATACACTATCTCGACGAAATTTCGCATTTTCCTAGTATTGATAGTAATAATTAATTGTCTTTATTGTTTATAATAAAAGGCTTTTGGGCTTTAACCCCCTTTCTACCATTTAACCATTTCTTATTTTAATATTGTTAAAATTACAATACCTTCAAACATTTTGATTTATTTATTTCATTCTCTGAATGTACTCTATGCAATTTGCTAGTTCAGCAATTCGAAGACTCAAGAGTCAATACCATGGTTCATTTGACTTGTGCAGCTCTGCTCAAATCTTCCAGTTTCCTCAAACTAGCACTGCGCTTTTCCTCGCTAGATTATTGCGGATTAAATCTTCAATTAGATGAATAAATAAGAGCTATTATATTGTAATTTGTTCACGTGTTCATTTTACAAGCATAAAAATCATTTTTATACAATAACCTTAACAAATAAATGTATGGCAGTGTAGTGATTGACTGTAAAAAGTAATTTCAAGCTGTTAAATTTAATTGTCTTATTTCTCCTAAATGTTTTAAAACCTGGAAGAAACGTTCTTCAAAAATCTTTTAAAATGAAACTTGATTTAAAAAAGTAACACCCACCTAAAAGCCCTTACTCTCTAAGTACTCCTTCTTTACTTTCATAAGATTACAAATATGAACTGGGACTCGTGGCGTGGTCCTGTAATCCAGCTTCATGGAGGTCAGGTTTTGAGGATGATATAGGTCTAAAGCGGCTCAGATAGTCTCAGTGATCATCTGATGATACCCGCATCAACTCCCACCATCGTTTAGACATATCAGACCATTGCCGTTGGTCCTTGTATTTCCATTGGTCATTGGGCTATTGATGATTTTGTAGTTTCTAAATTACAAAACGTACGATCCAGCTCCTGTTTCATATAAATTACTACTTTAGGAACTCCCTAATAGTAGAAAAAAGTAGTCGTGGAGTCTTGTAAAACTTTGTTCAATGTAAAGTTATACAGATAAAGGTTCTTTCCTCCAATTTTAAGATGTTACAAACATTAGTTTTAAGAATCGTAAAATACTTAAAAGAAGCTCTACAAATACTGATATACTATTTTAGGTTACTTTTAAATGTTTACACTCCCAGTCAAATACTTTAACACCTCACTTGTTGCAATTATCAACTGAAATACATATGCTAAATGATTTTGTGTAATCTTCTGGACCACTCACTCTTATTTGAGATGGCGACCAGGGTATTTTAAGGCAAAATATGTGGTGAAGGATGAGTGTGATGAGTGGTAGTAATGAGTTATGAGGTGTAGTCTTGTTACAAACTAAGGCCGACTCTTCCAGAATGGGTCATTAATTAAAGCCCAATGACCAATGGAAATACAAGGACCAACGGCTTAACGTGACTTCCGAACCACGCAGGTGATGGTCTGATATGTCTAAACGATGGTGGAGTTGATGCGGGTATCATCAGATGATCACTGAGACTATCTGAGCCGATTTAGACCTGTATCATCCTCAAAACCTGACCTCCATGAAGCTGGATTACAGGACCACGTCATTGTCTCTGTAATGTTAAGAAATGAAGTGTCTCTGTACAACAAAGAACACATTAATCATATATGTCCAAGTTTTGTCATTTTCAACCCAGCTTGCTGGATTTCTTTTAATTATTATCAGGTCAAGTAATAGAAATAGCCATGAGGCCCTAACTCCACCTTGTTTGTAAATACAAAAATTGCAAACAATGAGATTTTCTATTCTACAAAGTGCATCATAGCACTCTAGTAATGTATTAACAAATAATTGTGCTTGGTGGGACAGGCTCAGAGCTATGACAACTAATTAAATGGGACAAAGACAGATGTTTGTACATTCTGGCACATTATCCAAACACGTCATCGAGTGACGAATGACCTTGCCATGTTGCAGTTGTCAAACTGTACTGGTCTTGACTAAACTGTAACTGTAACTGGTGTGTGATGTTGTTTGCAAAGAATATTTTGTATAAACTCTACGTTCAGGTAATTTCAAACCTTCTTTTAAATTTAGCTTTGTAAAAGAGTTGAAGAAAAATTTTTTAAAAACTTCCTTTCAACTACCTTCCAAATTTGTGAATGGTGATTAAATCTGTTCTTAAAAAAGCTGTTTTAGTAAAGTTCTAGGCTTGACTGGTAGTTCTAATAATTTTTTAAATTTCTCGTTACAATTTTGAAAGGAACTATAAACATGTTATAAACCATTATTAACTACGTGTAAGCACATCATAATAATAAGCTTGAAATATTTCGGTCACGCTGTGGAGTACCATCTTCAGTCACTGAAACTGAGGCGAATGCTGAATGTTATCCTAATAGCCACAGGCTGCCAATAGAACAACAGCTACAACAACCAGGCATTAATGTAAAGTGTTGCCAATATACTGTCAAGCTTTGACCAATGGGATAGCAGACAACAAGTAGCTTAATTTCAACCAATCAGTGACTGAAGATTGAAATCCACAGCGTGACCGAAATATTTCAAGCTAATTATAATGATGTTTTGATGCGTTGTGGACCGGAATATTAGAGTAGATAGAGTAGAATTGGAATACATTAGAGTATTAGATTATCGATATACGTTTTATTTAAAATTGATCAATTTTATCGATCTAATCGGACAAATACACCAAAACGTGTATAGTAGGCCCAATACCTCTTCTGGACATAGGGACCACTGCAGGCCTCTGTCCCGACTAACTGGCATTCCTACCATCTTTAGCCAATACTGTCTGAACTCCCTACTAGCCATTAGCAAGGACATTAACAAACTCCAAATGAGATGCAATATGCACAACCACAATACCAGACACTGTCGAGATATTGACATCCCTAGATGCAGGCTCTTCCAAAACCCAAAACAGTTTTCCAATTAGAGGAATCAGGCTATACAACGCACTGCCAGCTAATCTCAAGATAAATGACTCCAACAAGATGGAAGTTGCTTTTAGGAAAATCTTCAGCGATAAACCTGTTTACACGCTGAATGAGGTTGACAACAACTACTTCCTCTAGTCCATTGCCATCTTGTAAATTGAAATAAGAGAGTTAAAATATCAGTTTTAGTTTTATTTTAAATTGACGCAGTCTATTTGGCATTAGCTGGGCATCGACAAAGATAACAAGTATCAAGTAATAAATTTACAAACAGCAAATTCCGTTTTATTTGTCTCGATATCTCTGGAGATATTAAATATACTCCATATTTTGTCCAACCCAGTAAATTTATCAACTGGCTAGGAGGGAAAATGTTTTCCTCTAGAAGCAGGTCACTCGAAAGCTTCAGAGAGCGCAGTTTGCTTCAAAAGTCGATCTTTTGGTTCATTGCTCTCCTTATGCAACGAGAAACTGCTCTTTGCGTTCCAGACTTGCTTGACCTTTCTTCTTCACGACTTTAGTAAAGTTTTATTTTTAATTTGTCGACGGTGTTTTTATTCAAGGAGTGCTACTAAGAAACGGAATAATAGCACTTATAAAATAATAACTACAATTAGTTCAAAACAAACTCACAAACAATCTTATTTTACTGACCAAGAAGATTGGTAAAAATATTGTTTAGTTTTTTGACGTTAAGAAGTGACCAGATAGAGCCCGGGAGACGTTTGACGGGATGGGGGTTGAATGGGGTTCCAACGATGTTTTAAGTAGACATTAACGACGATAATTTGGTCTCATGGTAATGATTATTTAAATTCTATATGTATATGATAATAATTATATTTGTTAGTAGACTAAAAAAGGAAAGGTTTCTTACGGGGATCATTTAATTATACAGCATTTAAAACGTACAGCTTTCTTGTCGATGAAACATGTATTACAAAATTTTCAGATCTGTTTTTTTGTAAATTTTCTTGAAACCCTTTGAGGGGAAACATACAACCCTATAACATAACATAACATAACATCTTATAAAATGTTTTCAAGACAAATTGTCATCCGAAAAAATTGTATGTGAAATGTGGCATTTTAAATCTGATTTCTTGTACTCTTTAAGTGGGTATTACAAAAAACGAGTCTAGATAAAATGTGTTCTTTGCGTTGTTTAATTTGTGTTGAAATTCTCTTTCTTTTGAGGTGCCACAAGGGGGGACTTTTAAAAGATTTAAAACGAGGTTTAAGCATTTAAAAGATTTGGGGCCCATCCTCCCGGTTTTTGGGTGGGGGGAGTAACGCAAAGTACGTCAAAATAAACTTTAGGATCTATCCCAAACATTCCCCAAAGGAATTTTAAAAACATTTCATTTTGAAAAGTTATGGTGAGGGGAGACATTAAAACTCACCCTGTATATTAGTGCGACATTGTTATAGGAATATATCCTGTTAAGCTATGGTTTACTAGGAAAGCGTTCAGCGCTATATTAAACCGTAATGTGTTGAACGTAACCGTGAAGGTGGACGCAACACAATATTTAAACAGATGTAGACAAAACAACTTTTGACATGTTTTTTTTAGTTGTCAAATCTGATTTACGTATAAAGTAATGGATAAGCTAGACTTTTGTTTACAAAACAATATTTGTCACCTGGTGAGAAAACCCTTAACTAGTTTTCACCGCTTCTTTACGTCCACCGTTTTCTAGGAAACCACTCTCATATGATAACATTGAAAACAAAACTCACCATCATATTACGGCCGTAATGTAGCGGTCACCGCTTTCAAGGAAACCATAGCTTAATGCAGCATTTGAAAATAAATAACCTCAAATACAAAACATAAACACTACATACAACTCAGAGCAAAGAACAAAACTATTATTCATGTCGGAGATTTATGGTTAATACGATGTATCGTATACTATAATCCCATTATAACTGGAATGCGCAGTGTACAGTCTAGATTTATCTGTGTCTAAAGTTGGGGACGGAAATTAAAGTAAAGTTTGGCACACTTCTACTTTTCCTTCCTTCCTAAAACTTTACACCCGTTGTACTTTCAGCTGTAGTTTCTTTTGACAAACTGGAACAATAGTTTAGTATTTTACTAAATATTTATTACTGAGAAAAGAAAATAACAGGGTTTTTTGAAAACAAATTAGTTGAGTCATGATTTCACTGCCGTTGAAAATAGGTAAAAGATGAAGTTTGTCTTGTTTAACGGGACGAAGTTATGAAGTCCTGTCTACCACTCAACCTCGACCTTTACCTAGTTCGCCTAAAGTCACTTTACACACGTAAGTACATTGTGAGTGGTTGAGAATTTTTATATAAGTTACATTTTGTTTTCTATAACTGTGCAAATTATATAACTTTTATTTTCATTTTGTAAGATGATAATTGTAAGTTAAACTTTTATCTGTTGGTTTCAGGTTAGTACTGAAAAGAGTCTCGGAGTTTGTAAGTATTAGCATGATTAGTTTTTGCCAGTTTTTAAATGTTTGACGAAATAATTTGGTAATTGCTTATTTAATACGTTGCTAAGTATCGTTGAGTCTTTAGAGTTTATACACGTTAAAGATGCATTAGCCGGCTAAAACTAGCTTTTTAAAAATTTTGTGGAAATTTTAAATATAACAAATTATTTGGAACCATTTCTTTTTCACCAAGTGTTCACTGAATCTTTAAACAGTATTTACCGGAAGCATTACGTTCACTTTGGTATTTTAACATTGATCCTATGCGCCAGCTGATTTTGATTGAATGCTTTGGATTTTGTTACGACCGTGATATGTCTGTGAACTTTTGTTAACAATGTAATCATATGGGAGTGTTTTCCTTAAGAGCGGTGGCCGTTTCCATATGAAGTTTCATAAAAAAGTCATAGCTTTATAATTGTAAGCTTTATAATAATAGCTTTATAGTTTTAACAGTTTTTCGCGGAAGAGAAACCAGACGAAATATACCGACGCAGTGTAGCCAACTGTTTTATTGGAAAACTTGAGTTATCGTCCAAGTTATCTGTAGATGCACACTTGGGTTTATCGTTGTTGCTAAACTAAGAAACTCTGTGATTACCTTGGAAGAAATTTTAAAAACCTAAGCACTCTTCCCTGCTTGATTGAGTTTAATTTGTTAGTGAAGTATCATGGAAAATTGATTTTTATTTCTCTTGTCAAAATGAACGACCCGTCGTAAAACAAAACTCTTATGATTTTTTTTTGTCCGATGTTCATGAAATTTCATACAAATTACTTTTAACCACCAAAATCTGCCCACTGGAAGATCTCTTCAAGGAAACGCTTCCACAAAAGGGCACATCCGGTGCAAATTAACCCCACTATAAAAATTCGCTAGATTCACAGTAGCATTGAGGCTGTGTGGCCATGTTCTTCATATGTCCCAGTCTAAATTCAATGAAAAGATAAGAGAAACCATAAGACTGCACTGCAGTGGTCCTGTAATCCAGCCTGAGGTCAGGTTTGAGGATGATATAGGTCTAAAAGCGGCTCAGATAGTCTCAGTGATCATCTGATGATACCCGCATCAACCCCAATCGTTTAGACATATCAGACCCCATCACCCGTGGTTCGGAAGTTACGTTAAGCCGTTGTCCTTGTATTTATTATCATTAATAATAACAAAAATTAATAAAGCTGACATTTCATCTAACACAAAGCTACCGTGAATCCTTGTAATTTCCTACACGTAATTAAATGGGAAAGTAGAAACACTGGCTGATAACAGACAATTTCCCGGCACATAGATAGTAATAAGATTTGCTACAAATGGTATCTTACATTTTATCGTTAAATCCTATGTTTAAGCCATTTCTAAGGTGTAACTCCAAAAATGCCCAAAAATACCTTAAAATAGGTACTGTTTAAAAATGATAAGTTAGATCATCCTTAATTTTTTCCTACATTTTATTGCTTGATATACAAATTATGCTATTTCCCATATAACCTTTTTTTGTGATTTTACATACTTATGGTCACGTATATAGTTTTTTTTTCCCATTTGGCTCAGGTCTTTGGAAAAGCTTAAGTCTGCAAACTATTTTGTTCCACGACGTTTTATTCTCTCTGGCAATAGAAATTAATAGCTCTATTTCCCAGAAATTATACAATCTCGTCCAAATTGTTAAGGTTATACAAACGTGTAAAAATAAAGTACTTCAGCATTTATATAATCGCTGAAAGAACAAGCAGGGTTCACGTTCAATTACATTATACTTTCATCACATTTAGGCGGGAAATGAAAACAACGAAACAATTAATTAACTAATGGAGGTTCAGACTAAGTCGACCGTGTAAAGTTATCAAGAGGTGCTTCCATTACATTTGTACGGCTTTAAACTCTAAACCAAACATCACACGTGTATTTTCATGTATTATTATTAATCACGTGTATGCCTGGTCGAATCCAAAAATCCATTAACAATGTCTTGAAAGGAAGCTGAAATAATTGATAAGGAAATTTATTCCTCTTTAAATACAGGGTCATCGAAAAGGTGTACGGAATTTGAAAGTGAAATAAAAATGTTAATATAATTTTAGAATTTTATTTACATCAAAAGATACAGCAAATCTTTTGTATCTTTTATGTAATTAAAAAACAGTTTCAATGTGAGCTTGGTAATGGGGGCCGTTGCACGACACTCATCTAGCCGTTGGTCAACCTTCCGCCAGGTGTTTGGGAGATTTCAGAGTCACCGTTGAAATGGCTACGTTGATTCTTCTTCTTCTTCTCTTATCTCTTCCCTCAAGTTGAAGAAATTGAAAGGAAAAGGCATTAATGTCATTTTCCAGCAGAATGGAAATTCATGTCACCACAGTCTAATCGTCCAAGAAGCTCTCAACAAATTTCCTGATAGTTGTATTGGGAGGAATGTCCTGTTTTGTGGTCACCTAGGAGTCTTGATTTGACGCCTTTAGATTTCTTCTGTTGGGGTTACATTAAAACTAAAGTTTATGCTGAGAAAATACGTTATCTTCAGCACCTGAGAAGAAGAATCAACGTTTCATTTTCAACAGTGACTCCTGAAATGCTCCAAAACACCTGGCAAAAGGTTGACTATCGGCTAGATAAGTCTGTCGTAATTGAAACTCACATTGAAAAGCTTGAATACATTAATTTAAGACTTTTGTGTTTTTTGATGTAAAATCAAACTCTACCAATTATTAACATTTTATTTCACTTTCAAATCCTGCATAACCTTTTCGAAATGAATCTCTGTATCACAATACAGTAGTTATACATTATACAACTTATGTAATCCTCCCACAGTTTTCAGTATGTGTGGTTCGGAGTCTATGTCAAAACAAGATAATTAACAAATGAAAGTGAGTCTAGTCCATCTGGATACAAACTGATAAAACAGCTGACTGCAGCGTACGGCTTATCACTACTGATAACACAACAAAAGAACTTCTACTTGCACTGGACTACAGAGCTTTTTGTATTCCTAGACTTAATTCGTCATTTCGGAATAAAGATGATGTAGTGGTATTTTTAAATATTGGTGGAATAGTCTTAGGTTAGATCTTAAGTTAAGATATTAATTAAATGTAGTTCCTAGATTAGTGTAGTCCTCTGAAGACGGGTGGAGTTTTAACTACCCGAAACGTTAGAGTAGTTTTCTGGAAGTGGCAGGAAAAAGTCCGTTTCTTTTTACTAAAGTTCTTTTCTTTTATCAGTCCAGTCCACTCCTCATCTTCAAGTAACTTTCCTATTAATTAACTTTCCAATTAAACACATTTTGTATAAGGTTCATTTGTAAATATCTGCCGCTTTTAAATCTTCTTAAACTACCGCGAGTATTACTTTTTATTACACCTTATTTCGGGTTTCATTAAGTTCTTAAATTTGCTTTGTTAGTCTATAGAAGCTACATTCTCTTAATATGGCTGTAAAGTTTTCATCTTTGCTTTCTAATGTCTTAATGTATGTCAACAACTGTAATGCAGTAGGTCTTTCTATTTTTAAATAATAAAAATAACTCACATGAGCTATTTGTTACATATTTGACTTTGCATCAATCACAAAGAAACATAACAAAACCAAATGAATGAAGAAAATAACAAAGGACTTTTTGGAAAAATACTTGCAAAAGGAAGTTAGGAATTCAAGCAAAATTGGTCACTTAACCCTAAGACTAACAAAAAACGATATATTAAAATAAAATTTACTTATAGGGTTAAGGTTACTATTGGGTTTACAGTTGAAACATTCACTGGCGAAATACACCAAGCTTTATTAGCATTTTAAAAAAGTTTATGTATAATAAAACAAATTAAATATAATTACTTACGGTTCAAGATAAAACAATGAACAAAGCTTCATACCCGAAAAGAGATACACGCAAGTTAATGTTGATAAACACAAAACACATACTGTAGAAGTATTATGTTAGAACAAAAGGTTTTTATCGAAACATGTTTTATCAAGCTAACTATTGTACAACGTTATTTAATTATTAATTTATTAAGAAAGGCTTTAAAAAAAACATTATTACAATACTTATACCGACACTCACTATACCTTTATTTAAGAATATGATTATATTATCATATAGTCTTGTACTTACGTGATTACAGCCCAAATTTCGCTTAACCTAAAGTTAATGTACTTATTGAAAAGTATAAAGTAGTCTTTAAAAAATCATATCAAGTTGCGAGGCAAATCTGTGAGAGAAAACTAGACGAAAACTTGGTATTTCGTGTTCTAAACTATGTAGTTAAACTTGAACTAAGCCTAGAACCCTTATTATCTTCAGTTAATTTACTGATATCTTTGAACCTGGGATATCGGCTAATTATAACTGAAAAGATATACAGTGTCTGAGTTATGTAACTATTTGGTCCATTAATCTTGTTTAGTTTATGATTAGTTTGTTGGGTTTACTTCTTTGTAACCTACTAATCAGTTTAACATTTACATTTAGGCTAAAGAAGCCAAACAAATACAGGATTATCAGCTGATTTCTTGAATTTGTTGTCAGCTTTCCATACTTGTTTCAAAACTGAATTAGTTATTAAATTGTTGACCTGTGCAAGAAATGTACAGTGACAAGTTAATTGTATCAATGATAATAGAGACTCGTAACGTGGTCCTGTAATCCAGCTTCATGGAGGTCAGGTTTTGAGGATGATATAGGTCTAAAGCGGCTCAGATAGTCTCAGTGATCATCTGATGATACCGCATCAACTCCCACCATCGTTTAGACATATCAGACCATCACCTGCGTGGTTCGGAAGTCACGTAGCCGTTGGTCCTTGTATTTCCATTGGTCATTGGGCTATTAATTAATGACCCATTCTAAGGAAGAGTCGGCAGTTTGTAACAAGACTACACCTCATAACTCATTACTACCACTCATCACACTCATCCTTCACCACATATTTGCCTTAAAATACCCTCATGAGAGTGGTCGGCATCTCAAATAGTGATATAGTGAATACCAGGCCAACGTGGTACGCTTTAGTTGAGCACTAAGGCGCCACTGGCGTGAGTAAAGCGAATTTTCTTTGACATTTTAAATTTAACTCCCTAGTTGTTACTCTTATTCTCTAAGCTTATGGCCTCGCTTCAACCTGTTTAACCTCTTTAGAAGTTGCTTTTAATTTTGCTCGACGAATTTCATCCTACTCATAGTCTACTATGATTTACTACTATGAATGTGTCTTGGACAGTTTTTTTTCATGATTATATTAATGCAGTTCATTGGCGAGCTTTGTAGATGTTCGATTGTGTTTGCTTATTTACTTTAGTGTAAATTCTGAACGTTTAATTTACACAATACAAATTTTAGTTAGGAGATAATATAAACAATGCTAAACGTTTCGACCTCGCTGTGGAGAGTCATCCTCAGTAGCTGGTTGACTGGCTGAGACTGCTACTGAGGATGACTCTCCACAGCGAGGTCGAAACGTTTAGCAGTGTTTATATTTCAACTGTGACGCGGTATAAACCGAAAGCTTTAGGTCTCATAGATGACACAGGCCGCGAAAGCTCAAGAGTTAAGATAATAAAAATTGCAACATAATATTGTTTGAATTCGCAATGTTATGATTGCAGCATTCGGTGGTCTTAAAACATATGACGTTGAATGCTTCCGCAAAAACCTTTGTAAAGGCTAAAATTCACAATAATGTACAAGGGGTTCGTAGAAGAGGAGGGTGGGTTTAGGTCACTGCTAAGTACAGAATCCTTTAAAAAAATTATGAAAAGGTTATTGGTGGTGAAGTTAATCAAAGTCTTCCATTTTAAAATAAGTTGGTCATTAGGTAATCAAACTTTACATTTTATAAAAGTTTCAGGTTACCACTAATTAGATTTACCACCTTTCTTATCATCATTTACAGACTCACAAGAATGCGTATAATAACAATTAAAGTTCTCTAAACTATTATGAATTATTTCCGTTGCTCACCAATAAAGGGCCAAGCACACGTTTCGAGTTCTGGGGTAACTTTATCAAACTCGAGTCCAAGTAACGGTTTATATCGTGTTTCCTCTTCAAACTTGGTTCTCGTTTAATTTCCGGTCGAGGGAGTTTGTGTTTTGGCGCGGAAATGAGGTTAGTTATAGAGACAACGAGACTCAAACACGGTACGTGGCTGTGCTGTCTACTTGACTCTCGTATTTATAGGAGAAACTTCACAGTTGTTTATTGTGTTTTACACTCGCTGTATGAACACTGGATAATCCAATCTAGTGTATATAATTTTTAGTAATACGTAGTCTACTAGGCTGTGCAAGGTCTTAAGGTGGATTTCAATCAAAGCTGCCCCACCTCCTCCAAAGAAAAGACACTTTCGGTGGACCAATTTTGCTGGTTGACCAACTTAATTTATATAGGCTAATGTATTTACAGAATAAAAATTTGTAATTTCGTGAAAAGCGGACAAAAATTGCGCTTGTCATAAGAGTTAAAAAAGACAATCCCTGTGTAGTTAAATTACTGTTTTCTTTTTTGCTGTGGTAGTACTCCTCTAATAATGAGCTTTTAGGATTTTCTCCCGGTGTCACAACTATAATCTAGTTCTTCCAGTTCATACCGCTTCAAAACATCATCACAATTTGCTTGTCATATTTCGGTATCGCTGTAGAGTACCATCTTCAGTCACTGGTTGGCTGAAACTGAGCTAATTGCTGTCTGCTATCCTAATGATCACATGGCTGCCAATAGCAGAACATAGCTAAAACACGAAAACTGCAGAAGAATTTAACAGGGCTAAAGTATTAGCAATAATTTCACATTATTACCCGAGAGTCATCCGAGAAACCACTGAAACAATTAAAAATGATAACAAATTTAACAAAGAAGACAGCATTGAACTTTCCAGAAGCTGACAACCAATTCTGAGAAGGTATTTTCAACAGTGTCACAGGCAACGAGAACATCGACAGTTGGCAGCCCTGCTCCAATGGACGATTGAAAGCCCTGTGACCAATAGGATAGCAGACAGCAAGTAACTCAGTTTCAGTGACTGAAAATGGTACTCTACGAGGAGACCGAAATATTTCAAGCTAATTTTAATAACATATTGATGTGATGTGAACCGGATGAACTAAATTAGAGTCAAAATCATTACTGTCGCAGATACACGGGTCAAATAAAATTATAGTTTTATCATCGTCAGTGCCGTTCTAATTTCTGCAATAAGGGTTGACTTACAGAAGGGGCTTTGTTCATTAAGCGTTATACTTGATTACGGGCCGAGGCGCTTTAGCAAAGATATGAAACAAGCTCAAAGATTAGCCGAAGCCTTACACAGACTTTGAACATAATCCTTCTCCTTCTGCCGCCTCTTAATTAAAGGTTTTAAATTTTCGCTATCTTATGCTGCGTGTTTTAATATTTTTTCTGGAAACTAAATTGATCTGTTGAAATTTACAAGTCTTGCTCTGATTAAGAATGAGCAGTACGGGAGTCAAACAAATACGATGTTTCCTGACCAATAACAGCGTAAAAATAAAGGCGTAAAATGATTATACGTTTGCGACCGGTTAGAAACTGCAAAACATCGCGTCACCTTTAACAAACGTTTTTTAGTGGCTTTGCAAAGGTTTGCAATCAATCACTAAATCACTATTTGAGATGCCGACCACTCTCATGAGGGTATTTTAAGGCAAATATGTGGTGAAGGATGAGTGTGATGAGTGGTAGTAATGAGTTATGAGGTGTAATCTAACAAACGTTGTTCTTACGTGATGAAAATCTTTCTGTATGTATCATAATTTTTACACGGTGTCAAACAGATTATCTAGGAAGGATTGGAGTCACATGTTTAAAGTTCCACTTGTAAGTGGGGGTTTCAGAGCTTCAAATTTAATAAATTTTGACATCGCAGTAGCAATTTAAATTTTGTTTCTGTTGTTCTGAAGAGGACAAGGGTTATCTTGTGGAAATATAGTGGGTTTTAAACAAGTAAAAAGCGTGGAAATGTTTGCAAAAAAATTTAAAATTTTGGCGTGTTTTAAAAAAAAATGTTTTTTTAAAATGAAAATAGTATTAAAATATTTAATTTTTCCCAGTTGTGGGACCTTGAGTTATTACAATTTACCTTTTAGAACCTTTAGATCCTCAGTAGATTTTTCGTACAGATGTACATTTCGGGACTGGGGTGTCCCATCATCGGTGACTTCACTTTACTCATAATACACTATTGTTCATTATATTAAAAATATATACACTATTTACACAACAGTCACTTAATTTTTTATCGCGGGGATGTCACGTGTTCGCAACCCAACAAGCCATCGCACCGTCATCGCCACCGGTCACCCGCCGTAGGCCAGTTACGTTTTGTTCGCGGTGCACGTGCCGCGCGAGTTCACGTGTGACATCCGCAGTGAAGTGACCGTTGCCGTTTGTGTAAAATAGTGTATATATTTTTAATATAATGAACAATAGTTTATTATAAGTGAGAAGAATACACCGATGATGGGACACCCAGTCCAAAATGCATCTATACGAAAAAATCACTGGAGGGATCTACAGGCTCAAAGGTAACTTTTAATGAAAATATAGTTTTGAAATTAGCTTTTAATCTACCCTAAATAATATAAAATGTAAAAAGGTAACGTTTGTCTTGTTTAAAATTTATGTTAGGACTACAAAGTCCTCTCTACCACTCAACCTCGACCTTTACCTAGCGTTACTGTATAGTCACATTACAAATGTAAGTGGTAATATATTGCTTTCATTTAACAGTTTAAACCTTATAACGACAGATTTTTCTTTTTTTACTCCAGCCCTCTGCATTGCCACTTTTTCCGCACGTACAGCGCACCCTTAAAATATTCCCCTCACGTTTCCAAACAAAAGCGAGGTGAAACGTCACAAAACGCAACGCAGAGGTGAGAGAAAGTACGCGGTTGTACAGTTTGCTGTATATTTGATACAAGTTGGGTTTCAGGTGGCAAGGGTTGGCCGCACTGTTTCCGCAATTCCTTCACACCAAGTCCCGCAGGAAATAAACCCAGTAACCAGTGTGAACTGCTGAACTCCTGCTCTCCCCGCAGTTCTGCAGTACTCTGCTTCTCCCAACTCTCTCCCGGCAGTTCTGCGGCAGTTCTGTTTTCTTAAGACCTTCTTATTCGTATTCTCTGTCCCATAGACAAAACTGTATCAGCACTATCCTAGTTCTAGTGCTAATTAAAGAGACATTTTTTCAGTAAAATGATCACTATTTGAGATGCCGACCACTCTCATGAGGGTATTTTAAGGCAAATATGTGGTGAAAGATGAGTGTGATGAGTGGTAGTAATGAGTTATGAGGTGTAGTCTTGTTACAAACTAAGGCCGACTCTTCCTTAGAATGGGTCATTAATTAATAGCCCAATGACCAATGGAAATACAAGGACCAACGGCTTAACGTGACTTCCGAACCACGCAGGTGATGGTCTGATATGTCTAAACGATGGTGGGAGTTGATGCGGGTATCATCAGATGATCACTGAGACTATCTGAGCCGCTTTAGACCTATATCATCCTCAAAACCTGACCTCCATGAAGCTGGATTACAGGACCACGCCACGAGTCCCAGTCAAAAAGTTAACCACAGACAATAGAAACTGTCTACGGACTATATAAAATTGTCCACGTTTGTTTTCCGGAACTCGCTTGTAACTTCCTTTTTCCTTTTGCTGGAATTTCCCATCTTTAAAGTAATCAACATTTGACATGTTTGTGGTATTTTTTTCTTCCACGATTAATTGACCTCAATTTCAATTCAAAATTCCAAAAATCTTTCAGACGGCTATGGTGAATATTATATACCCTTATAAGATCTACAGGCAAAACACACAATATATCTCAATTTCGTCGTACTTCTGCAATGTCAATACAAGATAATTGGTATTGACATGCTGAAAAATATATTGTGTTCTAAAATTGATTATGAAGTTTAAATATAAATCCATTCATATGAAAAATCCATTTTCAGAGAAATTATGGTTGGAAAAGATTCATATCAACGCCTAACAACGTACAACCCCATTATTTCTGACAATTTCTGCAATTTTACCTACTGATATGAGACCAATAAAAACAAAGGCACGTGTGATATTGAATGATAAAAGTACAAAATAGTTCAAGACCTTCATACAGTTTTAATATTTTGAAATATTACAAATATATTTTCCAATTATTCAGGAGGTTATGGACAATATCCCTTATATTTTCGAAGATGTAGGAGTTTCCCTTACCCAATCACTTAGCTAGGAATCGATGTAGAAGTAGCTGTATAAGAAACGGAAGAAGCCCCCTGGCAGTAGGGGACAGTGCTTTATTGGTTAAGTTCGATTGGGAGGGGGGGAGGGTGAATCACATCATCAAGGGGTGACTGTCCCGGATCCACCCCTAGGACGTGCAGCAGGGGGTGGATATGCTACTTTCCCGACCTAGGTCGAACCCCGGGCACTCTCGTGAATATACTGAATAAAATGAGTTTTGGACTTATATTTAAGTTAAAGGACAACTAACTATAAGTGGGTTTTGTTCGAAACAAAATTTTTCGGGTGCTTCTATAAATAGTTTGTACGAAGAAATCACTAAATCACTATTTGAGATGCCGACCACTCTCATGAGGGTATTTTAGGCAAATATGTGGTGAAGGATGAGTGTGATGAGTGGTAGTAATGAGTTATGAGGTGTAGTCTTGTTACAAACTAAGGCCGACTCTTCCTTAGAATGGGTCATTAATTAATAGCCCAATGACCAATGGAAATACAAGGACCAACGGCTTAACGTGACTTCCGAACCACGCAGGTGATGGTCTGATATGTCTAAACGATGGTGGGAGTTGATGCGGGTATCATCAGATGATCACTGAGACTATCTGAGCCGCTTTAGACCTATATCATCCTCAAAACCTGACCTCCATGAAGCTGGATTACAGGACCACGCCACGAGTCCCAGTCAAAAACGCTGATAATAAACTACAGAGTATCTTCAGAAACCAAAACTTTTTGGAACTTTAATTCCGTTTTAGAATATGAAAACTCTAAGAGAAAAACTGTCCGGTTGGCTAGGTTTTGATATTTAGTAGAATTTATGACCTTGCCAAACAGTTATTTATTTTGCATGCAAGGTTTCTATCCAAAAGCAATATAACAATAATTTACTTTATTGTTCACTCGTTCATTAAAGATGATAAATAAATAATTTTTTTATTGCAGGGACATTTGTAGTAAATATATTAATCTTCAAATTGTTATTTGTCTAAGATTTTCCGTTTATTTTTACATCAAAATCCCATTTAAACATGTAGGTTTTACATTCACTCTTTCCCGTACATTCAAATGTTGTAGTCCCTAGTCAGTCCGCCAATCATAGGGTCCCAATTGAATGCCATGAACCTGTCGGTGCCATAGAATTCTTGAGAAACCAAAATGTTATGAGACGAGTTTTGTATTTCTTAAAACCAGGGAAATATTTGAACGAATTTTTTGATATGTTGACGAAATAAACTCCTGTCTGGGAACGTAAACGTTCATGAACTACCATTCTTCGTCTCCCAGTTCGGATTCCCTTCACAACAAGGAAAACGAAAAATTTGTCTTTACTAGAAACAAACTTTTCATTTTAATAAATGTCCAGTAATTAGGATAATTCCTCCTTGACTTCGCAGCTGATGTGCTTTATTTTTCTCAGCTTACTGGTACTGCATTTTACCTAAATTTTCCTTAAGTTTTAACTCCCCCAAATCTTTACATAAAATTATTTCTAACCACATTTTACAGCTCATAACCGCAGGGTGGTTTGACATTATTTAACCTACAACAATTATTATTTAATTGCCAATTAGGTGTGTTATTGTTGCTACGTACGAGCGATGGGCATAATAGACTGTTTTGTGTAGGATTTATGTCAGTGTTAATGGCTTGAGGTTACAACCATGTCGTTACATTCTAGCCCATTGTTATCTGAGCACATTGTGCATATAATATACTCACATATTCCCTCACAATATACAGTATATTTGTGTTATATCGTTAGCTTTACATAATTAATTGTAGTTGAATCCAATAAACCTAGCTGCTGCAATTTCACTACATGATAAATTTAACCAGTATGCATCTTACTATCTCTTAAACTTCCTGTGTAGACCAAGTTAGGTGTGCCAAATTAGTGCCAAACGTAGTGAATTTTAGTGCCAAACGTTTCGCTTATATTACAGTTTAGCATTCTCAAAGGACTTGCCAAGCACGTCTTGTTACAAGTAATCTAAAGACGTAATCGCAAAATTGCGTAGAAGAAAGTCGTGTAGGGAAGCATTCAAAGATCTAAAACTGTTGACACTACCTTGCCTCTATATTTTGGAGACATGCCTTTTTTCAACTCAAAATGTAATGCCATAAGAGGTAGTGACATACACTCTTATGAAACTAGAGGCAGGAGCAACTACCGAACTGGGAGACACAGAACGGTAGTTCATGAACGTTTGCCTTCTCAGGCAGGAGTTCATTTCGTCAACAGATTACCAAATTCGTTCAAAAATGGCCATATGCCCAAGGCATTCAAAGCTCGTCTGAAAGCTATTTTGATCTCTCAAGCATTCTATAACACAGACGAGTTCTTGGCATTTAATTGGGAGACACTGCATTAACTAGGGTCTAGAGTGGTATGATTCGGATGAATGGGAGAGAGGAATGTAACAAATCTGTATGTTTGAATGTGTTTTCGATGTAAGAATGAGTGGAAAATTTTAGCTATAAATCTGACGATGGCTATGCATTTATTGTAAATGTTCACGCAATAAAACATATTTATTTAGTTTTTCATGTTGTACCTTAGAGTTATTATTATTGTGCTTTCGCTTATTATTGTAGTGTACTCAAGCATTGCCTGCTGCGACATCAACATTTCATCTGGAATCATATCAACTCTTGTGTCATATTTTGTAAAATGGTGTATCCGTTAATAAATAAATAAGACTCGGTTCTGGTATATCAGAGCCAAAATCAGTAGTTTAATTCAGTAAAATAAACCTAAACCTGTCCATTGAATATATCAAAGACAACTTTTATTACACTAAAATTTACGTGGATTAGGAGAAACAATATCTGGAGCTCTCATTGGACTATATGCTTACGTTGGGTGGGAGGGGGTTGATAACCATCCAATCACCGATGACTTCCAGTGATGTTGGTCAATGACCCATTGGCCGAACGATCCCATGTGATGTTTCATTGGCTCTAGACCACACGCTAATTATCAGCTGGTTTCTTATTGGTTTCTAAGCTTAAAATTTTAAAACTGTGTTCTTGGTTAAAGCTTTTATCATTTTTGTTGACTTCTACCGACTCTACTATAACTTTAAGAAAGTAATATGGAATTTTAGAAAACGCTCTGGCTTTGCAACCATTATGTTCCGTCAAATATTATTTCAAAACGTTTCAACACAATATTATTATATTGTATAATCACCGATGTATCTCTTGGTTTAAATCGGAAGCTTTCACTTTCTAGATGTGTATTTTAAGCTGGCGTCAAAAACAAACTTGGTTACGGCAACCAAAACTACTTTAAATAATAAAAAATGTATAACAAAAATTTATTATAAAAGCTTGAACAGATATTGCATTTCTAGAAGCAGAAGTGTTCTGCCTATATTCAGAACACTTGAAGCTGAATGTGTGAAAGGAATCTGAAAGAGTGGTTTATTAAATTCCTTCTCATCCCCTTTGCGCCCTTAGACCCGAGTCTGTTCTCGCCGAGTTTGCGGGATTCAAATTACTGCGATATGTCGAATAGAAAGTCAATTTAGTTTTGATGAAACCCGGGACGCAGGGGAACCTATTTCATCAAGTTGCGACTTTAGATGCGCAGTAGTTGCCGTGACCTTGAATTTCGTCCCATAAGAGCAATTTTTCATCGGAGCAGTTTTCATCGGACTTTATGAAAATAAACTTTATTTCAAAGTGTATTACATGTTCTAGTGACTCCACTGAGCCATACTTCCATTTTGCATTTATATAACCGTGGCATAAATCCAAAAAGTTGAAGAAAATGTGTATTTGAATTTATTTTGTTCAATAGTAAGTTTGTCGAGGTTGAGTGGTAGAGAAGACTTTGTGTCCTAACTTCGCCTTGTTAAACTAGACAAACTTTACCTTTAACCATTTAAGCTGGTAAATTTTTAAAAAAGGTGGTCAGCGGACCCACTGCAGTATCACGTTGTTATCTTTCAAAATGAAACTTATTTAAGATCTTGACGAAACTTTAGGCGTGAAGTGTCTCAAGAAAATGTTTGTTTTACATTGCTCTTATGGGTCAAAAACAAAATGGCCGACAAAGTACAAGCACTTTAAGTTTCATGTTTATACTGTATCATACATAGTTCAAAATACCAAAATATGATTGTGCTAAGTGGGTAAATAGGATGAATAAATCTAATATATGACCGCCCCAAGTTAAGGCTTTCTTAGAGGAAATCGACGTGAACATTTAATAAAGGTATTCCTGATGTACAATGAATGAATTTAAAAACTTTGTTCATATTTTCACGGATTACATCATTTTACAACCATATTGAAGAAAAGATAATTTATAATTTACTAACTATGGGTTAACAATTTTAATTAATAATTGAATTAAAAGTAAATTTAGTGATATTGTACAGTGTAAATGTGAAAGTTTTAACTGGTGAGACGCCTGCAGATTTGTTGATGTTATTTGAGTAGCACAACCGTCTGGCAAATTGCAGCCCGCTAGAAGAAGGCGCGGAATCCAACTGTAACTTCTCTGCCTGCATTCCACACCGGTTTGTTAGTTACCTGATTCTCACTTTGTTTTATTCAAAATATGGCGCTGTTTTGCTAAATGTTCATAGTATTTGTACGAAAAATATAGTATAGTTAATAGTATTACATACGAAAAAATCAAAAACTGCTTGTGAAAAAATTATAATACACTTTAAAAATAGCCTATTTTTGGGTAACTTTAACATTTTTTGCTAATTTTGGCGCAACATTTTGAAAAAAAACACAGGTTGTACAAACCTAGAGACAACCTTTGAGAACAAGGAAAATAACTTTTCTAATCTTTACACCAAAAAATAGCGTCCGTGTCAGGGTTACTACGAGAGCATGTTTTGAAACTTTTCTGGGGTGATTAATCCTCTTAAATAGTACAACGGAAGAGTAGAAAGAACAAGTCTGATCTATTATGTATAAAATTCTACTTGAAGAAACTATAAAATAATATACCGCTATGTTTCGATAATTATAACTCCGACCCCGTCTTCAGGT
The DNA here is from genome assembly GCA_018831715.1 of Matsumurasca onukii. Lineage (NCBI taxonomy): Eukaryota > Metazoa > Arthropoda > Insecta > Hemiptera > Cicadellidae > Matsumurasca > Matsumurasca onukii. Next base: position 7,607,996 of record CM032060.1, on the reverse strand, counting down.
GAAAAGTGACCAAAAAAATAAGAAGATGAGGTAAGGTAACCATTCGAACACAATTAAACAAAATATAGCTGTTAAACACAAAAATATCAAAGCGAAGAGAACTAGTCTAGAAAATAATACAATATTTATAAAAACGTGAAATTAACAATACATGTATGCTACTAGAAAAACTCACCACGCCCACAACCAGTGACAGCTACAAACCGACTGATTAGCTGGTGAGCAGCAGACGACCAATCACAGGTTTGATTGCTTGTTTTTAACTGGTCAGCTAAAGCTGATTACTTCAGGCTATCTCATTAAACAATGTTTTGTCGTGTTTTGACTTTTCACCTGAAGACGGGATCAGTTTGGACATACCGAAACGTCGAATTCTTCCTGTTCACTAACGATGGAAAGTTTCCGCAGTAATATTTCATACTTAGAATTCTCCTATCTTTAAACAAAAAATTAAATTACTTTTGACTAGGGTTACCAGAATTGAATAAATAAAATTTCCTTGACATTACGTGATGAATAGGAAGAACATTAAAACTAAATAATAAATGCAAACAGATAACAAAATAAATAAATAAAATAATAAAACCTTTGAAAATAAAACTTATGAAATAGGAACTCAAAATTGGTGTAAAAGGCCTCACTCAAGATATACTTTTAATTTTATTAGTTACAGTATTTCACTTAAAGTTTCTTAGATCACGCCAAAAACACTAAACTTTTACATAAAAAAAATGTTTTAACATATTTTTAATCCCAACTGAAACTAGGACTGGGACTCATGGCGTGGTCCTGTAATCCAGCTTCATGGAGGTCAGGTTTTGAGGATGATATAGGTCTAAAGCGGCTCAGATAGTCTCAGTGATCATCTGATGATACCCGCATCAACTCCCACCATCGTTTAGACATATCAGACCATCACCTGCGTGGTTCGGAAGTCACGTTAAGCCGTTGGTTCTTTCCATTGGTCATTGGGCTATTAATTAATGACCCATTCTAAGGAAGAGTCGGCCTTAGTTTGTAACAAGACTACACCTCATAACTCATTACTGCCACTCATCACACTCATCCTTCACCTTATATTTGCCTTAAAATACCCTCATGAGAGTGGTCGGCATCTCAAATAGTGATTAGTGAAGTAAAAGTTTCCCTTTCTAAATTTGCCTGAATAAAATCTCCTCTTATAGCCACTTCTTACCCTGCAAACTTTACAAGCGCGTAAGCCCATTGCCTCGCACACTTACGCACTCACAGGGGATGAAACTGCTCAGGGGAGGCGTGGAAGGGTAGGGGAGGGGAAGGGTGCATACGATATCAGTAAATGGTAGCAGAGGTGGAAGGAATCTTGGCCGGTGCCGCTCATCGCTTAGGAATGGCTCTATTATACCACCTCGCCTCGTCGCACTCCCCCTGGTCCTTGGAACCTGTGTCAGCCTACTCGCGTGTTACTGTATATCACTAAATCACTATTTGAGATGCCGACCACTCTCATGAGGGTATTTTAAGGCAAATATGTGTGAAGGATGAGTGTGATGAGTGGTAGTAATGAGTTATGAGGTGTAGTCTTGTTACAAACTAAGGCCGACTCTTCCTTAGAATGGGTCATTAAAATAGCCCAATGACCAATGGAAATACAAGGACCAACGGCTTAACGTGACTTCCGAACCACGCAGGTGATGGTCTGATATGTCTAAACGATGGTGGGAGTTGATGCGGGTATCATCAGATGATCACTGAGACTATCTGAGCCGCTTTAGACCTATATCATCCTCAAAACCTGACCTCCATGAAGCTGGATTACAGGACCACGCCACGAGTCCCAGTCTTAGTAGAAGAAACTTAAACGTGATTAAATTTCTTTAAGCCTAATCTGAATAAATAATTTGGTGGTATTTTAGTTAGCCTCTTAAATCTTTTTTGAGGTACTAATTTAAAAGGTTATGCTCAGAGTTACTCTTATATTTGGGTTTTACGAAAATTTCTTGTAGTGTTATGTTTTAAGTGTTTTAATTTACGACATTTGTTTTAATTTCGAGGAAATGCCCCCCATGAAATTCAGATTAGAACTTTAATAACAATAGAAAAGCCCTATTGATATTGGTTTTATTTTGATGATTATTGAAATGAAATTGTTTTGCACACCAGATCCAGATTTCATAACCCCAAAATTCGTTTTGTTCTTAATCACTGACAATGGAAAACGTCTGAAATAATATTTTAAATTTAGAAAATTTACCATTGTCAATAGCAAACTTTAAACACAAACTAAAGCCACTATTGAATCCAAAAAAGAACAAGAAACGAAGGTTGGTAAAAATTATGAATAAATTCAACTGTAAATCAAAATCAGCAACGAAATACAAACAACATCTCTGGGTCGGTTTTGACTGCGGGTAAACAAGATAGAGGTGGGTCCGCGCCTTCTTATAGCGGATGCAGTACAACAGACAGTAATGCTTTGTAAATAGCAGATTAAAACTTGCAGGCGCCACGCCGTATTATAATACACTGACATATCGGGCAAAACTGCTTTGTTTTTAATTTTGTTGAACAGAATTCGTAATAGCATATTGAACATTGAAAACCATATCACACCTACTTAACAACCCTACTTAAATACTTTAGCATCCCTGCCATCGTGGTAAAACAAGTGATACATTTCTTTTGAAATAAGGAGAAATATTAAATTGAACCTCCTACGTACGTAGAAGACTCCTATATATTTGTTTCAGTTTGACTGGGACTTGTGGCGTGGTCCTGTAATCCAGCTTCATGGAGGTCAGGTTTTGAGGATGATATAGGTCTAAAGCGGCTCAGATAGTCTCAGTGATCATCTGATGATACCCGCATCAACTCCCACTATCGTTTAGACTATTACATTACTACCACTCATCCTTCGCCACATATTTGCCTTAAAATACCCTTAAAGAGTGGTCGGCATCTCAAATAGTGATTTACCTCAAAATTTAAATCTAAGTTCAGTTCAGTTTCTGGTATTCATGGCCACAACACTAGGTAAAAACGTGATAAATGTTTTTACACACATTTTAAGACCAAGTTTGGTGTGCCGTGATAAAACTAAGAAATAAAAGTTTTCCTGTCGCTTCTTTTTTTACATTTAAGAAACATATGTAAATAAAGGAGTACGCTCAGAAAAACTTAAATTTCTCCGTTGTTAATAATTATCTCAGAACAACAACTTTGGTCTTAATATGTTTGTAAAAACATTTCCGACGTTCTGTTATACCTGTATTTTTACTACGGAGTTTTAATATACTCGTATAAAGGCTTAGAAAACTTAGTATAGCCGCCATTTTGAAACTGGAAGTGATTTATTTTTTAATGTGGAATTTGCTTATACTAACAAGTGAGCAACATTTTGAGTTTATACCTTATTATACCTCGGAGATAAAAATTATTTAGTGAAAATACAGACAGACAGATGTACGGAAACTTAAGCGAGATAGGACTATGAGTTACGGGAATTCTTTTGTTTATTTTGACCTTATATTAAGTGACCTGGTGATGATTGATCCCGTAACTACTGGACACACTGTATATTCACAACCAAATGGCTAATCACAGTAATGTTTGACATGAATTCGGAACGCCAATAGGCACGTACGCTGGGTTACAGGTACGGCGCGGTGTTGGGGAACGGTTTTGCAGTAAAAGCTGTAATTTTATTCGCGTGCCGCTCCGAACCGACGCCGTAAACTGTGGAATAAATTAAGTTTCGAGTTCCAAGGGTTCCCGCGCCGCGTAATCCTGAGATACGAGTTTCGCATTTGTTCGCCTAACTGCTTACTGCGCATGTGGGCTCTATTGAACTTTTAAGCTTAAAACCTTTGAATACCGCGGTACGATAAGACCAACATAGCATTTTTAAACAACGTTGGCGTTAATCCAACGAAATAATTTAAAGTATGAAACATCATTATGTAGGTGGTTTTGAATACCTGTAAGGTTTACACTTAACATTATAATATTTTTGAAATCTTGTACTCGTATATTTTATAGTGGATTTAGCACGACATGCAAAATGGTCAAACCTTTTTTCAGTTAAGTATAAGCTTTATTGAACTACCATTTATTTTATATGTTAGTACATTATAACTTGACACCCTGTAACTCGACAGTTTGTGTAACACGACAGCTGACATAAAAACACAATTCCTACGGCGACTGCATGACAAAGCAACCAGGTGCCAGAGTGAGAAGAAAAGGCAATAATCAATTACACATTTTCTTGTCCTGCATTTTAAATGTAATTCAACTACAACAATGTGATGTAAATAATTTGTACTCAATGTGGGAATATAACTCGAATCTATTGCGAATTTATTAAATAAAACCCCATTACTCTGTATAACTCGACAACCCCCAAACTCGACAAACGGTGGGTTTAAATATAGTCTAGTTGGTGAGGATCTACTGTAGTTGTTTTTACTTTTTTAAGGTTTGCACTATTGGGCTTCGTATACATAAGTCACAAAAATGCTGGAAGATTGGATATTACTCATTACTATAACCATGTATTTTTAAGTCCCATGATCATTTTAATGATTTTCATACTTTTAACGGTTTTTCTTTTGCTCTTTTCCTCTTTCATTTCTTTGTGCTTGCGCATCTAACTTATCACCCAGCGTTCTTTAGCTCTATGTTGTGATAAACAATTGGTTAAGTGATGTTACTAAATTTAAATTAAATTAAAAGTGTTTAACTGAATGCTTGATGATGTTGCAGGTAGCAGTGTCCTGATGGAGTCGCCCCTGGCCGGTGCTGACCATGACCTCCCTGGACCCTAACCGCAGCCCTCGGCCCCGCCCCCTGAGCTCGCTCACCCTGCCACCCCCCGACACACACCTTTCCTCCCTCAAGCGCAAGTACTCCCTAGACCATGGAGAGTGCCAAGAGCTGTCCTGGAGACTCGAGCAGAGACCTCGCCCAGAGGAGCTCCACGCCAGGCGTACATACCCCGAGGTGACGTCAGGACTCAAGGAGGTACCTCCACCTCCTCCGGAAGAGACGAAAGAAACGTCACTCGTAGAAGATAAGAACCACTGTGGGCCTTTAGCTGGGAAAGTAGACGGTACTGAAAAGTGTAAAAGAAAGGTGCTCAAAAAACAGACTTCTTTCGAATCCATAGGTTGTGATGATAACTATTTTTATGACTTTTTCGACCGCAACGGTCGACCTCCTACGCCGGCTACCTCAGAGGACCCCTCAACCTCAATGTGCTACTGCCTCTAAAAGTGATGAAACTGTGAACGATACAGAGCCTAATAGGATAGAAACTAATCGTGGTGCTAGTTGTAAGTTAAGACGGAATGTGAACGGTGTAAGGCCCAAGAGTTGGTTGACCACTTCGACCGCAAGACCGGAGGAGTCCAGGAGAGTCAGGAGGAGACAGACAGATCCTTGTGGGAAAGACTTTCTCAGCAACTACGAACGAGCCTTATCTTCTCTTCTTTATCAGCCTTACGAATGCAGAACTGACGGACCGAGCGCATCGACGACGTTTGACGACTCCGACGTCAGCTACTGGCTCGGACCTAATCCGAAGAGATGGAGAGAGCGCGAAAGAAGAAGCGTCGGGGAGTGCTGTTCCTATCAAAATGAGTCTCTGAACTCTTCTTCCAGTTCACTTTCATCTTCGAACTCGTCCCTGGAGGACTACAAGCCCTGGGGAGACAGCAAGGATCCGTCATCCTCCAGCATCCGCGCACTCCTGGCCGAGCGACGATCCGGCAACACTGTGGAGAGCACTGACCTCGATCAGAGCTTCGCGCACTCGCCGCCGACAGCGCTGACAACCGGTTACACGCAGAGCGCTCAGTCGACTGCGAGACATGGCCGCGAGATGCTGGTGAGTGTGACCGAGAGTGATACGCGCGGCAGTCAGAGTAACCTCTTGACGGCCACGGGCAGTGGTGCGGGCGTGAGTGCTTCTGGTGAGGATGGTGTTAGTGTGAGTTGCTATCGTGCGGTGCCGGCGACGGTATCGGCAGTGCCGTCTATACCGTGCAACAACGTCAGCAATGTGCGGATAGTGCAGACCTCGGCCCCGAGGACTTTCACGTCCACGGAGGCCCAGACCGACGACGTGATTGTGGACCAGATTCGAGCCCCCGGGCGGGATCAGCGGCGGAGGGAACGACGTGAGAGGAGACATCAGCGTCGTCTTCATCAAACCCCCGACCCTCTGTGGCACCCTCCCATCAGCGAGCCCATGGTGGATCGTCTCCCCGACATCCTCAACTCACATCTGCCACCCCCGTACACCACCCTCCCTGTAGGGCTACCACCCCCGCCTCCTCAGGGCCATATCTCCTTGCCTGCTCACCCTCCGCCACTCCCGCCCCCCATCGCTGTCACCACTGTGCCCGGCAGTCCACCCCCGCAAGCTGGAGGACTCCGGTTTCCTTTCGCCATCGTGCCTCCTGGAAGAAGAAGGTAGGTCTTTACAATCTTGTGCTTATAGTATTATAATAGTCTAGGTTTCGGCAAAACAAACCGTTCAAAATGGGGGCAGTAGGCTAAGTTTTATCAGGACCGACTAGATGACAATAGTCGTAGTAATGAAATAGTCTGTAAGCCTGACATTGATTTCTGGTAATCAGATTTGAATCACTTTTTCTGGTCTTTCATGTAGAAGAATAATAAATACAAGGTATAAGAAAGTACATTATTATACATAACTACGCACTTAAGAGTATGCCTATTAGTTATGACTCATGTGACCATCATAGTAAAATTAACGCCATTTCAACAAAGTCCTCGTAAAAGTATAAAAGTCCTCTGCGTATAGCTAAAGCGAATTTCTATAAGTCACTTTACAACGTTTAAAAACTAGATGAAAACACTTGTCACATATTACTAGTATTTGATTACACATTCTATATTTTAGTTTTGGACCTATTTACTCTGTGGTTTGACTTGAATTGGAATCCATTTGTGTTAAACATTGTTAGAACACACAACAGCTGTTTCTTTTCAATTAGAAAGTTGTTTACATTTTGTTTCCTCGAAAACCTAGACTAGTAAGTTATAACAGCTTATTAAGTGAAGTGTTGTTTCTATTCAAAATTTACTATCATTGACGAAGTTTGATACACTTAATTTCTGTCCAGTAATTGTGTCAAAGTGAATAATAAACCGGACGTTACAGAACAACAGGACTTCTTTGACCGACTACGGAGGTAAAATTGTATTATACAGTACTGAGTAACTTACTCATTTTTGATAATAAATAATAATTTGTAATAGCTTTCTGTACAAGATGCCTGGCCCATATAGGAGAAATGTAATCACTGTATTTTGTATATGAACATTAGGCAAGACTAAATATGCATAGGGCCATGATAGATTAACCTCGTACAATTTAAATGGAACAGAATATTTTAAACAATTAAATTAGTGTGCATATACTAGGTTGTGTTTGGTTCAGCGGCATTTCGAACCAAGTCTTCAATTTATTATCGAACGGTCAGCATATCATCCTTCACACCAACTAATATTCCAGAAGAAAGTGTCGATCATAAAGCGCATCGATCGATCAAGTACCGACCGATCAACGATCACTTTCGCGTGACAAACGTCGCTTTCTTCGGTGCGATATTTTCACCCAAGTCCCGAGAGTGAGAAATCGACGAGAGATGATCCTCCAGCTCCATGCAGGTGACGGATCTGGTATTAATTATCACAGTCTCCACTGTCACTGCGAAAGTGAAGAAAGTGTTACGGACATGCTTGTCTTGTCATTGTACCGTCCGTGGACAAGGTACGTCGTGATATCGTGCCTTGCGAGGAACCACAGAGGTGATTGTTTGCTGTCTGAGGGCTGTCATTTGCTTTAAAAGAATATGTATATTTTTATCACTTTGGTGGATTTGGAGAACTTTCAGTGTTCCGTAATCGACTCCTGATTTTACAAAACTATTGAAGACTTTGAATTTTATTTTGATTTTTTGAAAGCACGGTTTGTATTTCGTGAACACTTATATTTTTTATTACTCTAGTGAAAATAGTTTGGTGGACCTTCAATGTCTTAGGTTCCGTAGTCGACATCTGAATTTTCAAAACGATTCAAGACTTTGAAGATTTTGAATTATTTGTTTGTGGAAAACATGGTTGGTTTGGTTCTTTGGGCTTTGAGGCATGTATTTGGTTTTAAAGAACACTTATATTTTTTATCACTCTAGTGAAAATAGTTTGGCGGACCTTCAGTGTCTTAGGTTCCGTAATCGACACCTGTTTTTACAAAACGATTGAAGTCTTAGATTTTGAATGATTTGTTTTGGTTTGTTTGGGGTTTTGGGTGTTTGAATGGCTTGTTAGGTCTTGGGATTTTTTGTTCATATTCTGATTATAGAGAAGACCACCCACCTTTTCGGAATAAACGTTAAATTAAAGCTATCTGGGATACCGCTGGACAATAAAGAAATCAAAGAAAGTTCACAGAAAAGAAAATTTGAATAACCGTTAATTGCTTCGTGTATTTCATGACGATATCCGGATAATGCATTTTCGTAAAGCAGAGCCGGTTAACTTACTACTGGTAGTTTCTATCAAACTGAGCCTTGCAAGACCAAACAACGATAATGGAAAAGCATTCAAACCCAAAGAATAGGCCAGTGAATAAACAATGGATCGACTTTCTTGTCAATATTGTTGTCAATACCCTCCTTCAAGGACGCGGCCACAACACAATAAAACACCGGACTTTCACATAATCCGCCTAATGGAGCTCACCTTGATCGATCTGTCAGAACCAGTTTGACAGAATCGGAATTCGCACGTGGCCATTGTCTTCAGCAGGGTGCTGTGCTGGGGTTGCGACACAAAACGTGTCTGGGTCTGGTGTCGGTGTCTGTGTCGGTGTCGGGGGCATGTCACGCCAGGGACGGGCTGGCGTGTTGAAACAAGTCTTGCGTCATCGGCGTAGACTTCCTAATGAGATAAGCGAGATTTGTGATCAACGATGAACTGACTGTGGCGGTGTTTAATGGAATCTAGATTGGGTAACGTTTTCTTGCGATCTGTTAGCCCGTGGAAGCAAACCTTCCCGAACTGGCGGGATTGTTCGTCTCACGTGATGTAGGTTTTACGGAAAAATACCATTGAGGTTATACGTAATAGAAGACCAAGAGAATGATGATACCTGTTTGCAAGCAGCAATTGTACAAATACGTAGTTCAAGAAAAAGGTTCATGATATCTGTAGGTGATGCCACCGATTTATTTTGACAGCTAGACTACTAGTGGGCATTATAAAATTCAAGTCCTTCTGGGGTTGATGCCTTTGAATTCTCTCTGAACCTAATAAGCCAAAGTTCCGTTTGAGTTGAGCTTCTAAAACGTATAAATTTGTTGAAAATACTAAAACGTTTGAATCAAGACTTCACAACTCTTTTGTAAGCGTGTGTGAAATTTACAAATCTACCGGGAACATCTTCAACTGGGACTATATTTTGTTCGAATATTTTGTCTATAAATATATTTTTGTTCGAAAATTTGACTGAAATGAGCAATCTAATCTATGATTTTTAAATCAATTCATCCCTTAATTGGTTGGAAATTAACATAACAAAGATTTTAGCGTAATTTTGAAATACTGGTGATAACGCCAAGTCAAATTTTAATCAGTTTTCCAAAAATTGTGTCCAAAGACCCCTTTTTAACACGTCAAGATCTGCCAACTTCATCAACTCCCAACGTGAATTGTAGAACGATGACTGTAAGATGAAGATACGACTCTATATTCAGCATTGAAGACCTAGTTTAGTTGCAAATGAACGTTACCCAGCGGTTAGAGGAATTAGCATGCAGTTAGGATCTGGATCTAATCTGAAGCCGCTTTGCCTCCTCAAAACACAAGACATGTACTCAACAGGCTTCTGCAGGCAAATAGCATGGTGAATAGCATGGTGAATAGCATGGTGAATAGCTTCGTAAATGAGTCAGGACCAGGTGAAAGTACAGACAAAAGTTGGTTTTAAAGGTGTTTTGGGTGTCAATAGTGTGGTTTGCGAGCTATTATTTCTGAGAGTGATTTAAAGTATTTATAGATTTCTCTACATAGCAAGAAAAAAATGTTTTCATAGCATGATTTCTCTATTCATTTGAATTTTAAGAGTGCGTAGTAGTGGTTGTGACCTTGAATTTTGTCCCATTAGAACAAAATAAAATATGCATCACGCCTACAGTTTTCGTCGGATTTGTATCAAAACAGCTTGGTTTCAAAGTGTATTATATGTTTTAGTGGTTCTGCTGGGCTGAATTTATTTCTCCCTTTATAAACCTTGACACAAAACCAAAGATTGATAAATTTTGTATTTGAATTACATGTTTTATTGGCAAGATGAAATACCAAAGTTGGGTGCCTGTAGACCTTGTGGTTGGAGATTTGTTCTCATGAGTTTCATTTCTTTGTTCTAAGTTTACCTAGAACTTATACTTGTTTTACTATAAAGGAATAGAATTTTCGAAACAGAAGTCAGCAAAGTCACTGCAATACACCGTTATCTTTCTAATAAAACTTATTTTAAAAGATCTTATGAAAGTTGTAGTCATAAGGTGTCTTAAGAAAAAGCTTGTTTTTACATTGTTCTTAAAAGAAAAACATCCGGAGCTCTTTACTTGGTGGCGCTGGTTCGATCCCCGCAGTCAGCACTTACATGTGTAATGTGACTTTACGATAACGCTAGGTAAAGGTCGAGTTTTAGTGGTAGAGAGAACTTTGTAGTCCTAACTTCGCCTCGTTAAACAAGACAAACTTTACCTTTTACCTTTAACGTCTTTAGTATAGGTCATTTTTTATTTCATTTGGAAAAAATGATGATTAAGGCAATCGTTCATGGACTACCGTCCTGTGTCTCCCAGTTCGATAGTTCTTCCTGCCTCTACAACAAATAAAATACGTAGGCCGTTTTAGTATTGGTTCTGTTTTCAACAATTTAGATCGCTATAATGTATCAATGAGCTCGATCCATTATTTAATTGTAGTATTGAACAAAAAAGGAAGTTTGTCGTTGATGGATAAAATTCGCAACCCTTGACAAATGACTCTCAACTTCATTAACCCAGCCGGAAGTAAACCAACCACATGATCACGTGACAGGTCAATATTCCGGATATTATGCTGTTACGTATAATCGCGAGTGCAAACAATCGAGTTTAGCAATTCAAATGCGTGTCATTTGCGGCGCGGGGTCGCAGGGGCAAACACAGTCCAATACAGATGCAAATCATCCATCGGCCGTGTAGACCGTTATCTCGTGGCTAAGCGCAAAGTGACGCTAGGTAAAGGTCGAGGTTGAGTGGTAGAGAGGACTTCGTAGTCCTAACTTCGCCTCGTTAAACAAGACAAACTTTACCTTTTTACTTTCTGTATTCAAGGAAACATAGGATTGTTAATTATACCTGACAGCTTAATTTATGCCCAGTGCTCTGAATGTCAAAGTGCAGAAATTCGGATTAAATAATTAAACAGAAATTATATTAAAACGGTAGGTTCTAGAGCAACGGGAGTTGTTTTGATCGATTGAGAGAGTAAAACTCTACTATACAGGGTGAATTTGGTGTTTGTTTATGGTATCGCTGCTATTTTATAGGGATTATTTTACGCTACCTTTTTAAGCATGAGGGGCTTGTGCATGCGTGTTTGGAGCGGGGTGGAATCTGGAATATACTCTGTGAAGGTTTGGTTGAGAAGTCATGGTCCACTATTAAGGAAGTAGGCATGCCATAGGTTCTGTAGCTCAACTAGGCTTATACAGAGTATAGGTCTTTCTATTTATGATTGAGTATCCTCAGATTATGATGTGATTCTATATTAAATCAAACAATTTGTTTCACTAGCAAGGAGTATGTTCCAAAGCTTAGGGCAGTTTTTTTCAATCTTTTTCTTAACTGGCGGTTAAAATTAGGACAGGGATCCGACCAATAGGAAGGCTGGATATTTTTTAGGTTAAGTTTTACTTTGTCTTTTTGGATTTTGGTGTTACAGTTTGTATTTATCTATATTAGCATAATGTGTACATGTTAAATTCAATAAAAATGGTAAAACTATACCTTTATTGCATGAATGATCTTCAAATAATTTATATAAGTACTTTGAACGTTGCGTGAAAATGTAAACATTGCAGACTGTAAACAACTTACCGGCGGTTAGTTCAAAAAGACAAAAGTTCTACTATAATAGCTGATAAATTGACATTCAGCGAATCCATAACTAAAGGATTCAATTGTTACTTCATCAAGAGTTCTTTGTTTGTACACTCAAACTATTGTTTTGCCTCGTACAGTTCAGTTCGACCTTGAGCGCGGAAACAAAAGAATCTATTGTCACTGAAAACGTCAACATTTCATTACTGTAGATTGATCGTCAAGGTTTTGCCGAAGATAATCGATGTTTTATAGACAGATTCGCGTTTTCCGATTATATTAAACTCGCAATTTTGTATTGAGTATGAAAGAAACTCTGCGTTGAATAAAAATCTAAATCAGCTGACGACGTAACAGGTTTTGTAAACAAGCTGCACTTGACATTTCCGATCATATGTTGTGTTCGGGTGTTTCCGTAGCAGTTCGGGTGTTTCCGCCCCTAATCCCTTGAGATATTCATCCACACGTAGTGATAACACCCTTCGTTGTTTGTGTTTAATAATAAATTCACTTTATTCTGCACATGGTCTTGATCGGATTTGTGATAGCTGTCGAGGCGTGAACTTGACTAAATTTGTTAATCTAATCAATTTCTCTTTTGTGTGGCAGATTGTTATATTCGATGTTTGTTTTAAATCTACCAAGCAAGTTTTATAAAAGTAAACATAGCCTTCACGTAGCCACAAGCGCTACAATGAATATTCGCGAATTTGCAATAAAAGGGTTTTTATTGATCGTTTTTCAATTAGACAAACTATTTTATAGTATGGAAATCTTTTCCATTTTTTTGTTCCTATTCACTCTGTGGATTGGTTTGATTGGATCAATTTATTTTGTAATGCTTGTATTTCAAAATAAACAAACAACAGCTTTTATTAAGAGTTTTATTTGTTTTGACATAAGAAACTTAAGAAACATAAGGAAAACTAGGATAGTAAATTTTATAACAGGTGATTTAAGTGAATTGTTTTTTATTAAATACACACTGGTTTTGACCGTTATTGACAAAATTTAATTTTTGTCCAGTGCTCTGAATGTCAAAAAGAGGAAATTCTGACTTAACAATAAAATTAAAATAACTTTTAAACTGTTAGGTTCTAGAGCAATAGGAAATGTTTTGATCGATTAAGGAGGTAAAAAAGTACATTATACAGGGTGAACTGTGAGCACTGCAAACCGCACCTTTCTACGACGTATCCTTCTCTTTGGCGAGAGAAATTAATAGCTCTATTTCCTATGGATATTCGCTAATAAGAGCTGTTTCAAAAGAAGCGCCTATTAAATCTGTATTTGACTAAAATTCGATTCAGCAACATAACGGAAGATAATCCTTGGAAAGCTTTAAGAGAATTGTGTAATTTGATTATCTTAAACTTGTGCATTAACGAAGTAACTTTCGGCCGAGTCTAAAAGCCTTTTTAAGCTGTCAACAAGTCCCAAGTTTGCTTCTAGAATCTACTCTCCGATCATAATTTTACTCTACGAATTTGTAAACGTCAATTTATCAATATTTTATTCAATCCACTTGTATTGCGTGAACGCTTTTCCGTTTTGGTTCATACTTCTCCCGTTTTCTTCCTTTGTCTCAGTGTTGCCAATGTTTAGACTCGAATGTCCCTCTCCGCGCCTCTACCTTGTCATTACACCCGCGACACCTCACCCATGATCAGCTGATGCCTGATGTCTGGTGGGAGGATGAATCAAGAATGTGAGCGAGGTTTCCCACGAGGTGCCCACACGCACACTCACACACCTCCAGACCACGTGACCTTGGCTTTGTTCTTCGGTGCGGTTACAGGTGGAACATGTCTGGACTTGACTAAGAAGACAGGGCGAACCAATTTCCGAAGTAAAGAAGTCTAATGATTTTATTTGAGTTTTAAATATGTTAAAGTTAATTACTGGTATTTTTCTGAGTCAATTGAAATATTTTGTTGGAAAAACTACTACTTTGTAAACTGTGCCAATAAATATGTCCAAATCATAAGACAAATATATTAAAGAATTTTGGTAGTTTACAAAATTACCAAATTCCACTCTAACCTTCTTGATTTTCCATGAGAGACGACGAAATTTGAAGGGATTTTAATGACATTTAGAAACCATTTTAATGGCATTAGCTGTTGGCTGTTTTGATGTAAATTGTTATCTTTGAGTTAGTTCCTTGTGGGGTTTTTGGTTCATTTCCTTTTCGCTGTCTCTAGACGATTTTCTTTTATGTGTAATGTCATGCGGTTATGGTTATAATGATCAAGAATACTACAAGATTATTATATGACTTGAATTTACGGTAATAACTTTGAAGAACTGAAACCGAGATGGGAAACACCAGAAACTAAGGTGAACCCTCTTATAAAATATAAAATATCCAAAATTCAAAATCCCAAACACGCATTTCAAAGATGTCATCCATTTAACCTCAATTAAAACGTTTACTTTGATACTTTGATTTGAGACACCGATTACTCCCAGAGGATATTTAAAAAGGTGAATATGGATGAAAGGTGAGTGTTTTTATGGATGATGAGGTGTAGCCTGAGATGCTTGTTACTAACTAGTCCTGACTGTTTGAATTGGGTTATTAATTAATATCCCAACGACCAATAGTATGGAACAACGGCATAGAATGACTTCCGAACCACGGGGAGTGGCCATCGTGAAAAGTTATCACTGCACCCGGGAATCGAACACGGGCTGATTTAATACGAAGCACACACTTTACCACTGAGCTGTGTACTTTTAAATCATTTGATATTAATTAGGGTATTAATACTGTGAATAACTTTCTAGTTATTTTGTTTTTTCATTCCCATACAACAGAACGGTGGCAAAAACACGTGCTTGTGTGTGAGAACTATACTCAAGCACTTGTGAAGCACGCTTGAAGCACTCAACGTGTTCAAAGCACACAAGTGAACTGAAGTAGCGTTACACCATCAGGTGATTGCTGATAAACGCACAAAACACGACAATTCCACCTTTCCTTCAGTTCAGTAGCAGCTTTCTCCGATACTGAATCAGCTGACAGGCGATATTCATGCTTTCACTTCTTTAGTCTACTCTGTGTCTTTCACATTTTGAGGTTATGTTTGCTCTACTCGCTGTTTTCTAGTTTGAGGTTATGTTTGATCTACTCGCTGTTTTCTAGTTTGAGGTTATGTTTGGGGTTCTTTGTATTGTTGTGGTCGTTTTCGCTTCTGTGGTTATGGTTTTGTTTGCTGTTGGTGTTTTGACGTAGAATTGTCGTTGTTGAGTTTCTTGCAAGTTAGTGTTTAGTTTTTGGTTGATTTTCTTTTCGTTATCTCGCTGGACGGGTTTCTTTGAAGTTTAATGTCCAACGTGTAATGAAATGAAATGAAAAGCGTCTTTATTGGTGGGAAGTTAGGACTTTAACCACAATCTTCCAATGTGTGTTACATTTTTAAATGTAGTTCTAGCTCTAACGAATTTAATGATATTTACATAACAAACAGGCCTCAGCGACAGAATAAGATCCCTTTTCCCTTTGTGAAGACCGGTCTTCGCCTAGATGACTTTCACATTCGCTCCTCACATCTCCACATCATTATTGATAACGCAACGCATGTCCACCTCATTACCTTTATCACAAACACGTCTCGAGTTGTAACGGAAACAACGCAACGCCTTGTACTTGTTCAGCCTACGAGTATCTGTGTTTTACAGTCTGTCTGTCTCCAGATGTAGGGCAGTAAATGCCGTGGGAACAGCTGACTGCAAACCGCAATCACCTGTTTATTAACCTCCCGCCAAAAAACGCTGTTAAAAGTGAGGTTATGAGAGCGTCCATGATTGTCTAATTGCATTGTTGTTTCTAGAAATGTGCTGTTCTTGATGTGTTTTGTTTGGTGGGAACTTTTATCGAGTTGTCGGGGTAAAATCCGTTATGTCTTTGTTCATTATGCATTTTGTATTGTTTGCTCTCTGCTGCGTTTAGAGTTTTTATTGTTATATTTAATGTATTTAAATTTACCGGGTTGATTTGAATTTAAAACAAGCTATTAAAATACAATAGACATTTACTTAAACGAATCTTTAGTACAGTAAACTAGATTTGTAATGCTAAAACTGATAATTTTCGAATTGTAACTATTTTTATGGGTTATCGGGTCTAAATGAACAAAAAATTGGAACGTGATTTTGATATCGATATAAAAGCAGTACTGATATTGGACGATACATTATCTAATGATATAGAAGATACAGGAATTAATATTTAATCCACACGCCTTTTTTGTTCTATGTCTATTTAGTTTTTTAGTACTTTGTAATCTATTATAATTTAATGGCTTTTCCGGTATTACGTTGACCATCGTCTTGCTTGTTATTTTCAAGGATCTCAATACTCATACTGACCCTAATAAAAACAAGTTTATAAAATCCACTAATTTAAATTTCTTTCTCGAGATTTAAAAACTTGATAAAATATTCACGTTTGCAGTCGTAGAGTGGACTGGACGCACATAAATAAACGCAAACGCGGGGAGACGAGATAACAAACACAAACACGTAGTGGACAGCGCATCCTTTCATCAAACACAGAGGCTCGTTAAAACAGCTGTAATTAACAGACCAGCTGACTGACAATCCCACAGAGAAGTGACGAAACCAGAGATTTTTAGGTTAATTGTTTGTTGATGGTTGTCAGATAAGGTTTTAATGTTCTTAGAAGGAATTAAATGTTGTCTTGAATGTGTATTTGGGCCTATCTTCCTTCATGATTAGCAAATGTACATAGTAAATAGAGGAATTAATTTATTTATTTCTATCGTCAGAGAAAAGAAAATGTCGCAGAAATAAACAGTTTGCAGTGTTGAACACCTGGCAAAACTGTATATACATATATATGTACACTCCTGGACAAAATTAACGCAGCACTGGTAAAATGTCAAACAATTATTCATAAACGAAGATAAGTATACCATCCATCTAATCATAATACAAATATAGTGCATATTTCTTTTTTGCTGTTTACTTAAATTAAACAGTCTCAGTGATCATCTGATGATACCCGCATCAACTCCAACCATCTTTAAGACATATTAGACCATCACCTGCGTGGTTCGGAAGTCACGTTAAGCCGTTGGTCCTTGTTTTCCATTGGTCATTGGGCTATTAATTAATGATCCATTCTAAGGAAGAGTCGGCCTTAGTTTGTAACAAGACTACACCTTATAACTCATTACTACCACTCATCACACTCATCCTTCACCACATATTTGCCTTAAAATACCCTCATGAGAGTGGTCGGCATCTCAAATAGTGATTTAGTGATTAACTATTTACTTGCGATTAGCCCAAAAAATTTCAATTTAGAAATTAAAGACGGATGATTAAAATTTTGAGAAACAAACTCAGCGATGCGTTGATTTTTTCCAGGAGTGTAATATTTATATGATAAAATCCATTTCGCCGTCATCATGGTCTTGCTTTTGGATGTTGCTGATTTAAAGTACACTTGTTAAAACGGCAAATATACATTTTTATTCCAAGCTTTGTTGAAATCAGGTCATACATGTTGTTTTACAGCACAACACTCATTTTAAGGAGAAAACGCCCTAATGTAAAAGGGCACTTATACCTCCGTTACATAAAATCCGTTAGGATTCACGGTAGCACTTGCGGCTAAGCGTCAGCTATGTTTAAGTTGGTATCTTTGATTCTAAAAATCAACCATGAACCTTTTTTAAGTAAAATAAAATAGTTATGAAAATAATAAGGGATTTTCACGTATCTTAATAAAAAACACATTTTATCTCTTACATTTTATGGTTGAGCTCTTCCTAATTAAATAATAAAATTGAGAGAAAATATCAATCTTTCAATACCAGATTATTTATACCGGAGTAATTCTGAAAGTTCAGCAGTATCTACCAATTAAATCCAATTATTCTTAACCGTTTTAAAAGGACGAGTATGTAGAAACAGCCTCTCCGCAGGCGGAAACAGGATCGCAAACTTAACCTGGATAAGCCGAAATTAGCAAATTACACAGGGATCGGTGATTGAGACGCAAATGAAACTGGTAGAGGTAGAGGTAGGAATCAGCGGGCCCGGGCCCAGGGGTGGGGGCCCAGTAACTAATGGGCCCGCTGTACTTGCAAGGCTGCTAGGAGGTGGGCGGGGCCCCCGACATATGTTTCACCAAGCAGGATATCAGGCGGTGTGCTTTGTGTCAGTGTGTGTTGATATGGTAAAGAAATTTACCAGAGATTTGTTGTAGTTTGCTGGATTTGTGAGTGCGAATTTAAGGATAGTCGACGTTAAATTAAATATTTTTTTGTTACGTTACTTTTACTGTTTAAGCTCTGGTGAAGAAATTAATTTATTGAAGCATTTTAAGCCTCTAAATATGAAATTATTTTAATAAACTATTCTGAAGGTGTATACTTTAGTTACATTTCATCAACAATCACTATCTAAGCATCTTTAAAAATGACAATGTTTTGCAATGCCTAGATGGACAATATTTTGCAAGAAACGTAAAAGATAAAAATTGGTGATGAATAGGTTCAAAATTTTATAATTTCTGTAACCAAACGAATTCTTCGGTCAGGCAGGCAAGGGTCTTTCAAAAAACCTTTTCATCCTCAGTGTTTAATAGAGAAAACATATTTTGTTTTCCATAAATTTTGTCTTCAAATTTGTTGGGAAAAAATATTTATTTAGCATTTATACAAACTAAGATCTATAATAGAATAAACATACAAATGCTCATCAGTTTCAGAAGATTTAGTCAAATATCCATGTTAGAGGTATTACAATTTTTTTTATTAAAGAAATTACCTAAAGTTTTAAAAGAAACCTGAGGTCACTGTAATATTCTCACACTTTGACAAGTAAGGACCAATCAACCGCCAAAATTTCACCATAATTACACGTAAAATTAAACCAAACAGAACACGTGTACAGACCGTTATACAAAATTAAACAAGGCTACTCAGTTCACAAAAACAATGGCGACATTAACAAAGCCTAACAAAGGCCCACAAAGTATTTACTCTATCATGAAAACAACGCACTCCAGCTGATTGAATCATCAAATGTAGGCTCTGGTTGGCAAACAAAGCAGCCAGTAAATGTAATGAAAATGTTGAGTCTAATGAGGCGGGTTAGGGTTGATTAAAATAGATGAACGCACTGCCGACCTATACAGTGTGCAGTCCATTTATCTGTGTACTGGCTGGCTGGTGGGGGGGCTTTTATGTTTAGTTAAACTGTCGATGAAATACTAAATATTCATTCTCTCATTTCTTTTATGGGATATCTGTGTGGGAATCATCTGCCGAGTACAATGAGTGTTTTTTTTTGCAAAAGAAAGCGATTTGGATTATAACAAATTCTTATGGTGAACATTTTAAAAGGGAGAAAATAATGACTGTACAGTGATTTTAAGTATTTAAAACCATATTATGTCTAGTATCACAAAATGTCAACTAGTTACATGCCATTCACTGATATAATACTAGAAATAATACTATTTTTCGAAAAATAAGCCATAGGCTCCTTGAATTTTCCTAGTTTAAACCCATGTCTGTCAGTGTGTTCTCATGGTCTCCCAACCATAAACTCCATAAATTTGCGCCATAAACTCGTTCTAAGTATAAACATATTCCGCGATCATGACTTTTTTGAGACCATAGCTTTAAACGTCTTCGGCGTTGGGCAGTTCTGATTGCGTTTAGAAGTTTGCTAACGAACTTGAGTAATTTTTAATCCAATTTAGTAGTTCAGAGACAAGTAGACCTTCTTTAAAGGAAACGCTCGTGAACTACTGTTCTGTGTCTCCCAGTTCAGTAGTTCTCCTTGTTCTAATCTATAAATCTAACGATATCGTATTTCCCCAAGAAAAAGACATGTTTCTTAGATATACAGACAGGGTAATGTCAAGGGTTTATAATTTTATATGGTGACCCCTCCATTGTATAGTACCCTATGTAGTATTTGTCTGAACCGCGAGTTTTGGAGAATAAACGCTCAAGAAAAATTATTTCCGCAACCTCTTCATAAAATCACTTGTAGGAAAGATTATTCTATAATATGTCATCAGTAAATTTATACCGAATAAAGTAACCGTTTCATTCAAGTGTTCTACTACCAATACAATTCTACACATCGAGAACTACATACTATATTAATTTATGCATATATGTATATTTCAACTCGCTTCCATCATTTCTCTCTGTCGTGAACGTTCTCTCTTCACTTCTCTATGGAACAATTAAGCAATTGTTTTTGAATGGAGCTCTGCTGCAAGTGGCAACAATGGAACTGTCAAGGCTCACATTTCTCTTAACCGCTGCATTTGACTGGTTTATTGTGATTCACTTGACAAAGTGGCGAAAAGGAGCTGATGTGGTTTAAAGAGAGGACTTCTGGTAGGGTGTAAGTTATGAAATAGCATCTGTAGGTACCAAAATATTTTGGTAAATTGTAAATGTTTTGGTAAATGAAAACTAATTTAGAACTTAGCTTAACTAGAAAATTTAAACACTTTTTATTTCTTTCGAAAGGTTATGGGTACGAACGGCTTAAATTTGCAGTGTAAGTTCCGGATTTTCTTCCAAAATTTTTAGTTATTTTATCAATTTAGTGGCTGTAAAAACTGTCTCTTATTAACTTTCTTCTGGCAGGAAATCTGCAATTCACTAATTTAATCTAATCTGTTGATTCGACGTATTGCGACACAATACTAATGAAACAATCCTCTTCGAGTCATTTTTCATATAAACTTTACTTTAGTCTCAACTTGCGTTCTACATGTTAAGGTCAATTTTTGCTGAGGCGGCTCTAAGCTGTTGGGGAGTATCCCCTATAAAAACGGGGTCTTCCTTGGAAAATGTTGACACCCCGGAATTAATATTGACGAGACGGAAGACAATTCCTACCGATGATACATTAGCCCAATCCACAATATAAAGTCAATATAAGGCCATAGCTCAGTGGTATAGTGCGTGCTTCGCAATAAAACAGCCCGGGTTCGATTCCCGGGCGCAGTGACAACTTTTCACGATGGCCACTCCCCGTGGTTCGGAGGTCACGTTAAGTCGTTGGGATATTAATTAACGACCTAATCTGGAGAACAGTTGGCTCTGGGAACAGTTTGTAACAAGACTACACCTCATCATCCATCAAAAACACCCAATACACTCATCTTTCATCCCATATTCACCTTAAAATACCCTCTAGGAGTGGTCGGTGTCTCAAATCAAAGTAGTTGAACGTTTCGCTAAATCTACTTTGTACATCTTCACATTCAATTCTCTGACAATATCTCCTCGCACTCGACACCTAACTAACGGCACTTCTTCTTCTGCTCACTTCTCTCTGTACAGTTAGTGCAGTTTCTCTATGGCGATGCGATGTTGTGTACAGTTTTATCTCTTTGTCAGTATCAGCTGTGCGGTTGCCGGTGACGGTGGTTTTCCCGCGCATGCGCCGTGACGCCCTTGTCAGCTGTTTTCTTTCACCACCGGCGGGAGAAATCTTCTTCCAGTTGGGAAATTTGTGGGTAAAAGTGATGGCTGTGATTGGTTTTGTGGGTCACAATGGGACACATTAGGGGAAAATGGTTCTAAGCTTCACGTTCCATTTATAAGCAATGTTAAAAATTAGAGCTTATTAAAGAAACTGAAGCTATAAGAAGAGTTCAATATGCACAACTGATGACGTCACTCTTTGTTTTCTTAATTTTGTGAACACTCCTCTTTTGAAGACATGTTATTTCTACCTTAGTGGAACTCCTGAACTAAGCTGAGACGGTCATTTACTAGCGTTTGTCTTCAGCTTTTGTCAACTCCCAAGTAAAATATAAGTTGAAAAACGCAAATGTACGTCCGTCATTTTGAATTTTACAGAGTCTTTGTATGATAGTATTGTTACTCCATCAAGAAATTTAGTCTGATATCTGGGAGATAACAGGTTTAATTGATTTCCCTTTGCTAGCTAGACCAATTGCTCTGCCAGTTTCCACAAAAATACCAATTTGATTGAATGAAGAATTCTACTGAGAAGAAAAGGAACGAATTGATTGTGCCGAGGTGTCATTAGGACTATTGAATACGCCTGATTCATCTTTTGGACGGTTTTGAAATCGCACTGAACTAAAATGGTAATTTTCTTTTAATCTTCTTGGATGACCTTCCATCCTAGAAAAGTAAATCATCTCCGCGAGAATGTTCCTCACAGCTGGTGACCTCGCTTAACACATAACTTGTCTACAACAATATTATCTTCAGTGGTTTCCATGTTCCATGACTCTCTTGACCATTTGCTGCAAATTGCATCTCTGCTGTTTCCTAGGCCGTGTCACGCTCTTTGTGTCTTGGCCAACCGCGAGTTATCTTCAACCTTGCAGGAAACTTAACTGCTGTGATGAAATAGTAATTTCGAGTTGATTAAGGAAGTCTTGGAAGAATAGTGAAAATGCCATGTGAAGATCTCAGACAAAGTGTTCAAATTGAAATCTTTTAAGCAAAACTTAGGACGCATAATACTGAAGTCTTTATAGTTTGTAGCAAGACTTCACCTCATCATCCATTAAAAACACTCATAATTCATCCCATATTCACATTAAAGTACCCTTTAAGAGTGGTCGGTGTCTCAAATCACAGTATCAAAGAAGTAGAACATGACAGTGGACTACCGATTTTAGTTTTAAGAATCTGCATTGAACTATAATTTTTGGCACAAATTCGTTAGTAAAAAATCGCTACAACGCATGGCAATGTTTGGGAAAAATAACACTGAGTATGGAAAATACAGAAGTAATCATTTCCAAACTGACAGATGGAATATTTCAATTTGTGACACATTTGTAAATTGAAATCTATATTTTCCGAGCTCTCTACGGGTTTCGTTCGCGATGTGACATATCAACTGCATTCGTCATGATTGTAGATAGCGTAAATAAAGTTGACTTAAATGATTTTCTGTCACATTGTTATTTCAGCATTTAATGCAGATGTTGTAAATGTTTATTGGTTCAGTTTTCCAATAAAGTAATTACAAAAAATTGTTGATTTTATATTAAATCTTCATTAACTACTGTGATCCACTGGAAAATCTCTGCGAATTCGCTCTGGACTATTCTCTGTGTGAACCAGGCCTAGATAATTTATCCGGGACACTGCCGAAATCCGTATGAATGAAGAAGAGCAAGTGGGCGGAGATATTCAAAATGATACGCTCCAACTCATGACCTCACGATATGGTAATCATTTTGAAACCACTCTGCATTCAAAGCGCACAACGACCCACAGAGAACAAGTAGGTCTTCTCTGCTCGTCGTGGAGCGGTGGCGTGATTCCAAGGATGGATTCAGGAAATTCACAATGTCTGCCAAGCACGACATGTAGGCTACAGCTGGAGAGTTTTGTAGCTGTTGTTGGTTTTACCACAGATAATAGAAACTCTCTGCAGACGTTATCTCTACTCAAATCGCCAAATCCATCAGCGAGCGTGGTGCTATGTCGTGCACTATTCTTGCACCGCGGATCACTGAACTTTAGTGCTTGAAAATGGTGATGGATTTTACGAATAAACCTCGAAACACTTTCCCTATCCTGTTGGATCTCTGTAAATGCCCAATTCTCGGTTGCTTTACAAATAAAACTAGAAGCAGCTGTAAACACTAAATTGATAATTTCGCTTAGAATTCAAGTAATACCTTTTGTTTCTCCTTTTAGTCACAATTTCAGTTATTGGAGATGGTAATTCAATATTCCCGTTGAGGTTGAGTTAAAAATATCGGCATTGAGAGACGATATGGCAGATTTCATTGTTGAATTATGGAAAATCAAATTTAAAGGACTCAATGATAATGAGCTGTATGTAGGATAAGGTAGGAAAAATCTCTACCGTACAATGTACCCAAGAAGCCTTTCGATATCTTCTGTTTCCCAAATTAAGAAATTGCCAAAGTTCACTAAGAGTTCTCTAAATTACTAGAGAAGACTAGTAAATGAACATTTTGTCTTGGGAATGTTCACTGATCCGGAAGAAGAAGATCGTAACTGTAACAGTGGAAGACCTAGCAGAAATGATACCGGAGGAAGAAGTCTCATAGGTCAGCTAATGGATGCTAGACGGCCGTCTCTAGCATAGATAATGGCCCTTGACTCTTCTTTTGCTCTTTTTGTTCTACAGCGCTTATTAGTTCCGCACTGGAGGCCTTCTTCGTGTCCGCTACTGAAACATATGACTCGTCTCTAATAGTCTCATTTCAACAAAGTAACCTTACCCTTGTAGTCGACCCTTGGGCGTGTAATCCTGTTGGAAATGGAAAATTAGTTTAACCGGTGAATTTCTTCAAGGAGGTCTCGGACTGCTCAAGGACTACTTTGCTGGACTTTGCGATTTACTTTTGTGCTCAATCGATAGTCCTCTCAACTTTAACTGAAATTTAGCTACTCCAAAAATATCTATTTCATTTTCAACTAAGTGCCTCAGGCAACTTAGGGATTCTTGAAGCACTTGACAGTGAGATTATGATCATGATTTATGATGATACTCTTTGGATTTGATTTGACTTCTCGGGAAACCCCGGGAATTTCACCCTTTTGACTTCTCCCCGAGCTTTTATGTACGATCGTTATTTGTAATAACTTGATAAGGGCTCGCAATGTAATTTAATTAAAAGCATTTGTAAATTTAATCTCACCCATAATGCCCCTTCGGAGCATAATTTCCCGCTGAAGGAACATTATAACCCCAAAGGTCGACCCTATCTGATCCTTTTGAGCCATTAGCTTTCCCGTGCTGGGTCATTAGTTTGATATAGAACTGCGTGACCGCCGCTCCTAGCGCTGCTCGCAGTAGCGGCTGCTCGTGGAACTAACTACAAAGCAGGTCCTCTCTTGTTCCTATTGTGCATAGACCATTGTGTTCGGATTCTATTTCAAATATTGGTCCTTTCCAGGGCCTCGAGGTTTTGTGTCCGCAAGACGCACCTGTAGGGATGCAGTTTGGTTTGTCGATTGAATGAGAAGGATGACTGTCATTTTCTCCACCCGTGCTATTGAATCGGCTGCTCGAGGGAGAAAGAGGGGAGTTTTGTAAATCCTCGGATTGGATGTTTCTCAGGTGGCGTGAAACTCAACTCCAGCGGCGGTTTTGTGGAGTTTGGGGAGTTGAATCATTGATTTATTCTATTAAACACAACCTAATTTGTTTGACGAGTTAACATTGATTGTGCTTAATTAACACTATCATTGCGTCCAGTGTCTATGTGGACTTTGCAATTTACATTTGAACAAATGAAGTATTCATGATTTAACATGTCGATCGCAGTGAAATAATCGAAATGTTGTAGTAAAGATGACATTCAAACTAAGTTAATTTACTTTAAATAGGTCCCTCTTATTGAAAGGCGATTTACAGCGAATTTTGAGCTTGAATGTGTTCAAAGAGTTCACTTTTGTCAACTTTACTATGCGTTTTTGTAATTTATTTAGTTCTAGGTTACTGATTGTGACACAAAACCCTCTTAGTGTTTCAAAATCAAACATTTAATTTTCGAGAGTGTTTCAAAACCAAACATTTAAATTTCGAAGTAAACTCTCACGATTCCATCCTTGGATCTCCGCGGTCTAATGGAGAAGCAAACACCCGCGCCGAGATAAGTGAACAAAGAACTCTAATGGATACTCAAGGCGAAGCACACGTCTGGGTAAACTATCGGCGATGATAAGCGGTGAATCACGCATGCGCGGAGCTCAAGGTCACGTGACTTGCGCAGTAGACTTGCGCAGTGGACGCGTGTTTAGTATTCCCAGCTTTGCGTCAAGGCCCTAACCTCAAATACCTAACTAATAGTGAATATCGACTGTCTGCGTCCTCGAGCAGCCCAAATGTGGCGGGTTTTGAAACCGGGGGCTCGCCTGTAGCATTTGTAAGTCGCTTTCGCAACCTGCGCTTGATAAGGCGGCTGATGTCAGAGACGACAATACAACACACTTTACTCACAGCTGTTGATGTTGGTGACCAAAACTCACAACGGTCTTGAGTTACACAATCAGTGTCGTCATCACTTTCTACAATAAAAGACTTGGGGAACCACAAATGCCTATTAAGTCAGCGGATGTTGATGTGATTTGGCTGTAAACGTTGGTTTTATGGCTAAAACAGAAAATGTAATTAATATAAATTGTACATTAACTTGAAAAGGTTACTTAACAATTACTCCTGTGGTGTTGAACACGCAAATACTTTTGCTCGTGTGATGTTTGTTATACTCGTGTATGGAACTGCATTGCTTAGATAAACTTTAAAGTAGAAATGTAGGACAGTATCAAAATTATAAAAGCTTGGAGGAGTCAGACCCAGGTTTTGGAAAGTTTCAAGGCAGTGGTCTCTAAAATGTAAACTACGCCAGATTCAAAATGCATTTTATGCATCGAAAAAGCAACATGTTTGCTAGAACTACTTCTCCATAATATAATTACATAATTTAGAGAAATAATTTATGTGGTCATTCTTTTCTCATCCGAAAAAGACAACTGTGTCTTTCCTCTCTGTTAGCATTTATCTTTTCACCATATTTAAACAGAAAACTAAGCTCCATAAACTTTCAAACCTCTCTTTATGTACACACGCCCGTATCGAAACTATCCGTAAAGCTTCGTTACCTCGGGTGTTTCCGCTAATGATCGATTGTTTCCGCGGCCCTCGCCAATCAGCCAATCACGGGCGGTTACTCTGTGCGTTTCGCCGCACGTTGTCAATTACTCTGTGTTCTGTTTAATAAATGCTCTGTGTCAGCTGTTCACTAGTTGATGAGGTTTTCAAATCAGCTGACTTTGACAAATCGTGAAAGCAGTCCTAATTGCATCACCTGTTTCGGGTTTTGGTTTGGAGCTTATCATGCACGCTGTTGGGATATAATTCATGACGGACGAAATTTGTATTGTTAAGCTTTTCTATGAAAGTTTTTTATTAAAGAGGGTCGAGGGTTAGAGCTAAATTACGAACTTAAAATTCATATACTTAGGAAAACGGTTAAAAGGTAAAGTTTGTCTTCTTCAACGAGGCGAAGTTAGGACTACAAAGTCCTCTTTACCACTCAACCTCGACCTTTACCTAGCGTTACCGTATAGTCACTTTACAAATGTAAGTGGTGACTGCGGGGATCGAACTCGCGACAGCGGAGTGATAAGCTCTGGAGTCGCGCACGATTCCAACCCGCCACGGTTGCAAAGAAAGATTGTAAATTGACTGATACGTTTTTAATGATTAGCCTTTTCTGTTATTTAAAGGTAGCCATGTTTTCAAGAGGCTTCAATTAATTGTTTCACCAGCCTCTCAT
Source organism: Matsumurasca onukii (assembly GCA_018831715.1). Lineage (NCBI taxonomy): Eukaryota > Metazoa > Arthropoda > Insecta > Hemiptera > Cicadellidae > Matsumurasca > Matsumurasca onukii. The sequence continues at coordinate 7,580,510 of CM032060.1, read as the reverse complement.
TACAAACTACTAAACTGATTCACTTAATTTTCAATACAGCCGTCAGTAGGTACTAACAAACATATTGTACGCAAAGTATTAATCTCAAGTTATCACACGGATTTACACTCAAACACGAACAACGAATTTTTTACTTTAATTATAAGGATTCACTCATTACATGCGCTCATCTAACTACTTTTCTATTATTTTTATTTTTAAAGAATTTTTTAATATTCAGAAACGTGTGTTTTTTAACATTAAAGTACGATCACATACGAGGTATACACATCTTAGGGCAGACTACTGAACTGGGAGACACAGGACGGTGGTCCATAAACCTTTGCCTTCACTACAGGAGTTCATGTTGTCAACATATTGCCAAATTCTATAAAGGTGCCACAACGCTAAAGACGTTCAAGACTCAAGAAAATTTGAAAAAGGCGCGTTTTAAAGCACGGACGAGTTTTTGGTATATCAGTAGGCTTAGTTGGCTGGACTGACATCCTGACAAGAGGGGAGTAATTTGAATGAATGGTCCTTGAATGAATAATGAATGAATAAATGGGATGTCGATGTGAATGAAAGGCAAGAACCATAACTTTTATGGATGATTTCAATACAATGTAAAACGTTTATGGAATAAAAATTGGTTTATTACTATTTATATTTAGAATTTCGCTAGTTTAGCACTTGGAAAATTTCTTGAGCACATTTTTCTCCGCCATAGCTCCCCAGCAGACACAGTGATTACCTCCGCCCTTGTGTGTCGGCCGGTCACGCGACCACTTACTGCGAAGCTTGTACTGTAGCTTGCTTCACCGGAAATTATTCGGCAAGTCCTTGGCTCTGACGTGCCCCAAGGTTCAATTACGGGCTCTTTCTAATTGCTGTTGCGCATCTTCCTGGGCCTTGGGTGTGCCGGCTTATGAACAACCAGTGGTTTCATTAATTGTTACTGTTTCGTAACCACGATATATAACTGGGTTATTGTTCGGTTTAATTGCGTCTGTTGGTTTATGGATTTGTGGGAAGGTCGCAATTCTCTCGGTTAGGTGATTTCGAAAAGTCAATGTCTTAAGAAAAAATGAGATAATCACGCCGTCAGCATGGTAAGATCCAGGACTATAAAATAAACACCGATCCTGACACCCAGAACACGTGTTGACAATTTTTTCAAAACTAAATATACATTTCTAATAGTATTTGTGTGTGTACTCTCTACAGGTCGCAATTTGTGTCCGATTTTCATGAAATTTGGTACAAACGTTCCTTTTGCGAATATCTCGGTCAAGTTCGTTAACCAGAATAATTGGATCATCACAAGCCCCTTTTGTGAAGGACTTTTCTCCAAAAGAAGTGGTTTTAAAGCTTTGCAAAATTTAAATTTCATCCGATTTTGATGATATACCACCACGTATTTAGTATATTGGACCACGTAAGTCAGAGGCTAAAGGCCAAACCGAGACTGTGAGCGAAGTGAACAGCCCCAAACGCCCGTGGTCACACAGGAGGCCAAGCTGAGGCCGAAGGCCGAAGCAAGGCTGTGAGCGTAACGAATGAGAATAACAAATTGCAAAGGAAATTCGATTAGCTCATGCAAGCGGCGCTTTAGAGCTTAGCTGCGTGTTGGCCTGGTTTAACTTCACTTCAACAATGGATCCTCGACTAGAGAACAATCAAAATCACATTTGAGCAAGACCGTTGTCACTTATCCAGTTCTTTGAGTCGGATCTGCAAAGCAAATGTCGTGGATTTGCATGTGAAAACCGCCCCGGGTGAATGACTCTCATAGAGCACAGAATACACTAGAGTGTCTCCAATCAGCGGAGAGATGCATCTCACTTGGAAATCATCTGTGATGTATGCCGGGGCAGGTTCTTTGTGGTGTCTCTTGAAGAGTTCTGAGGAAGGGTGGATGAAAGAACTGTGAAGTTTATGGAAATGTCTTACCTTCAGGTTTGCTGATTAGGACTGCAGATTTCGATATGATGTTAGTAGTATTAATTCATAGTTGTCTTTTGCCAAATTCCGGAGATTTTCTACCTACGCCGCCAAAACAAAACGTGTAAGTTTATAATACTGCCATGACTCAAAATGATGTCTTTGAGCTACCTTAAATCTTGTTTGGTCAAGATGAACTGTCAAAAGTGACTTTTAGTCATAGGGTTCATGAAGACTATTAATTATATATACGTCTATTTTAGTGCTCCTCATGGGAAGTGTTAACTTTGATTTTCTTGTTGCAGGTAAATATCACTATTCGCATGAATGAAAGCAGTGACAAACGTGAGTGGTAATTTTAAGGTTTTACAAAGTGCGAAGATAATAAATCACAACTTTATTCCAAAAGTATTGCTTGCATGTAGAATGGTTAGGATTCTAGGCAGGTTATGTTGGAAAGTATTTAAGGCAATAATAATTGAATTGTTAAAAGCCCATTCTCTTTTAGCCTTAAAACCCCTTTCCTCTGACTATTACTTTAAATCTTTGAGTTACAAAAAAACTACTATTAACAGTTAATTTAATTATAAATGCCATTCACTGTGATATACCCCTTCAAACCCCTCTAAAGACTCATTGACTACAATTGTTGAAGTCAATTTCCAAAGATTGAATCAAAAACAATCTTCTTCAAACCCCATCCGCGATGCCAAGGCAACTACCGTAAGTCCCAAGACCTTTCCCGCCATTTCACCTCGACCTCTAACCTCGACATCAGCTGATGCTTTATTGTGTTCAAGACCACAGATAACTCCACACCTTCACCGCACACAGAGTACGAGGATAACAAGCTGATCCATAGAGTAGAACAATCGACAGCTGTTCTCATCCCATTGCTAATGGTTCTAGTGTTGGATAACAGTAATGGAGAAGGAAGGTTATCGAAGTATTGTCCGTGTAGAGGCCATTGTGAGTAGGTATTATCGATTTACATTGATTGATTATAAATGTTCAATTATAAAGTTGAATGAGGTCCAGTGTAGTGTTTAAAGGTTTGCCGATAGTTGAAGAAAATTTAAATGACGTTGGAAACTCAACAGAACAGCGGTGAATTTTTGATAAAATTATTAATGCGGAAATATTTGAGGTGTTAGAATTACAAACAAACTGTGTACACAAAGAAAAAAGATAAAACAATCAAGATGAAGATTTATCCTTTTAAAGATTTATTTAAAAGAACAATATTGGAAACATCATATATGGACTATAAATTCCCAAATTCACATTTTAGCAAACCCTCACAGACCATCAACCCTATTTGGAATAATTTGTTGAAAGACATTTTAAAATTATAATTATAAACATACATATTATTGGTACTAACCATAGGATATTTCTTTTTCTATGTGTATAGCCATATGATTTTAATTTTAAACTATTTGGTTTTATAATTGTTTATATTGTTATTTTTGTAATCTGAAGAGGGTTTCTGTTCAGAGACCGAAATATAATTCAAAAAATTAAAAATAGTTTTTTTATTTTAAAAGAAGGTGTGCTGCCAATCAGCTTGTAATAAAGATGAAGCAATTTAAATAATCAACGAAAAGTCAAACCATAGACTAACGGACCATAATTTTTCTAGTCTGTGGTCAAACCACAATGAATAATACTGTACTTACTCATAATTATACTATGAATTTTAAAAATAAAAATCGCACAAATCCGTCTTAACTAAAACGTTTACAAATATTTTAAAACGGAAAATTATTAGCTAAAAATATTTTAAAGATTTTAAACTCTAAACGTAGGCCTACTTCACATTAACGCGTTTTTAATCGGTTTCAATCTAAAAAAACACATTTTTCATCGGTTTTAAAACAAAAATGTTCTTTATTTTCACTTAACAAACAAACGACCAACCTGCATTCAATACTACACTATCACCGACCATGTGTTGAACCAATGAGGCAACACGTAAGTTTCAGTTACCGTGGGTGATATAACTGCTACTTACCGGTCACCGGTTGCGTTGCGTTGCGTAACAACGGTTACAACCGGGTCACCGTTGCTTACCGGGTTAACCTCAGCAGTCTTGATGTATGCAGTGGTAATCATAGGCTATCGACCCAGACCGGCTCTCGTGGTTAACGTGGGTTTGTTGCTGTGGTTGCCATGGTTACCTGTGAACTTTACGTTTTATTTCGTTGACATTGTGGTTTTAGACCTAATGTATGTAAAAATGTTCCTTTTGCAAATCTCTAGGTTAAGCTTGTTAACCAGCTTGGTCGGATTATACGTTTCAAAATGGTGGTAATTCAAAGTTTTGTTTTCTATAAAATTGGAGTGATAACACTGATAAACAAACACAAAGTTCACTCTGTATAGTTGAGTTTTACTCTCAAACGATCAAAACAACTCCCGTTGTTCTAGAACCTACCGTTTTAAAGTAGTTTCTGTTTAGTTATTTAATCCGGATTTCTGCACTTTGACATTCAGAACACTGGGCAAAAATATGCTGTCATGTAATTTACTAGACTATGTTTCCTTAGATATAGAAAGTAAAAAGGTAAAGTTTGTCTTGTTTAACAAGGCGAAGTTAGGACTACAAAATCCTCCCGACCACTCAACCTCGACCTTTACCTAGCGTTACAGTATAGTCACATTACAAAATATGTAAGTGGTGACTGTGGAGATATTGTATAAAGGCGTTTCGTCTAATTTAAAAGACAAATTAAAACTTGTTTTGTTTTATTAGAAATTCGCACCTTTAGGCTTATTTTCAGGGTTCGAAATCCCTAGTACTGAGGGATAAATCAGGAAATTTTAAACCTTAGAAAAACGTAAATAAAGCAGAAATCAACAATGTCTTTCTATAGAAGTCTAGTAACCTTTTTGTTTTTGACGTCATGTACACATTTTTTACATTGTCAGTTTGATCAGCCTGAAATGTTCCAAACTAAATCCATTTGTTGTGACATCCACACGATCCTTCTATAGGCTACTGTAAACAAATAACTAGACTGTTAAAGGTTTATCTCTGTTTTTATTTAAAACATGGTAATCTGTGGGTTTGTTTGAATAGTAATAGTTTCAATCAGCTGTTTTATCTAATAATGAGAGAAAGGTATTGTTTTTGTTGTCATCAAGTCTAGTTTTGTACCATGGTTTTAATTGTATCTTTTGAGTGTGTCTGTGTATAGTAAATGTGGAAATGTAACAAATCTGTTTATCTATTTGTCAAGAAAAGAAAACAAGGTATGGTCAGTTCATCTATTTATCCATCAAAGTTAAATCAATAAAAATTCTGGTTAAAAACTTAAAATCTAACCTTCTCTCCATCAAACAAGATAGTTAGGAATAGGGCCTTGTCTCATATAAATTACTACTTTTAGGAACTCCTAAATGATAGTGTAAAGAATATTAGTTGGTAGTCTTCTAAAATGTTGTTCAGTACAAAGTTATACACACAATTCCTCCAAATCCAAAGTCCTTCCTCCAATTTTTAAAGTTTTAATCATCAGTTAAAGGATAATTTAGTTAGGACTTAGATTATTACTGTTTCATAAAACAAACGCATAACTCTTCCAATTCTACACTGTTATTAATCTTTCTACACAAGTCAAGCATAATTCCTAGTGATTGCGGCAGCCATGTTGGATGAAACAACGACAAATAACTAGGCAGTTACAATTTGGCTATGTAGACTTTTCTAGTCCTAAGGATAGTTTGATATCGACTAGGCCTAGATAATGTTTTTATTACGTTAAACTGTTGTCTAAATCCTACACTATAAGTTGATACAAAATAGTCCTAAGAAAGTTCCATCGTTAGCATAGTTTCTATGAGCTGAAAAATGTAAACAATCAACCAATTTTTAAGCGGCTAAAAGAGAGGTTAGGTTTACTCTTCCAATTTGGAATTAAAGCTAGGCTCCTAAACGGGAGTTTAAATCAGGATTTAACTGTTTTATACCAAACAAATAACAAAACTCTAGTCTTAAAATACTTCTAAAAGAAGCTTTACACTTCTAATTACTAATATATGAAACAGGAAATTATATTTTAGGGAAAGTCAAGAAAATTCAGGAAAAGTCAGACCTTCCTTTTTTATCAACTCGGAGAATAAAATAAGATCAAAATTGCAATTTCAGATCCCAGAGATAGTTAGAACACGTTGCATCTAATATATCCTAGGGTACTGCAACGTGGTTGGATAGAATTAACGACTTCCATTAAACACTACCCGCAACACGCTCCGGGGGAAATTTAATGAGAAATTTCCACGCTGGTTGGCACCCCTGGTGTAGCAGCGCGGAAATCAGCTGTTCGTTGTTTATGTTGTTGTCCAAACTTCAAATTAACCTATCCTGTTTGCTCGGAAACTGCTGTTTGTTGGTTTTGGTTGCCATTTCCAGTTCAGGTTGTGTACTTGTGGCGGTGATTTGCTTCTATCTTTGTTTAGAAGTTAGTTTAGCTTGAACTTGTAGATGATATTAAAGGTTGTTTAATCGCTCTGAATGGTCAACTTGCACTATTGATGTTGACATCGGTATTTCTTAAACATTTGAGGTTATGTTTGACGATGTCTGATTTGCATTGTTGAAATTGGCAATAATGATAGTAAAGTTTATTAGGGATTTATTTTGAATGCAATATAAATATTGTTAATGCATCGGAAAAGTTTTAAATATGGTTTTATTTTTAACTTGTTTGTCGCACTGTTCCATTACTTGTCCACGAGAAATCTCTAGAGGTAAGCCAAACACAAGTTTGAGGTTATGAGGAGTTTAATGGAATAGTTGTATTTATTTCGTTTGTATAGAGGAACGGCGCAAATGTCGTAGGTGATATTGATAGTGTTTTTGGTACCTTTAAATAATGTTAAAATCAATATTTTGTTTGTGTTGTCGCCCTTTTGTTTGGATTTAATATGAATTAAAATTATCATTTTCAATCATATAAATCCATATAGAAGTAAATTACGGTGGTGAGTCTTTTAACAATTTAATTAATTTTCATACATAGTAGAGGCTGTAACCTTTTTAACTTTCGCCTATACGTGTCTTAAGATTTAAAAGTGTTTTACGCAAATAATCACTCCTTTTTACGTTTAATTTCCAACAAGTCTATTTTCTGGGAAAGGTAGTGGGAGCGATTGGTTCTGAAAAAAGTGGATTGGCTTGTTAGTGGAAAGTACCTGAGATTAAGCCCGGGGAGAGGGGATTGGGGGCTGAGGGGCTCCCTGTTGCGGTTCATTACAGTAAGGGCTTCAACCCTTACTTTATTGTAAGGTTAATTATACGAGAAAAGATGAACCGAGCGCTGACTTATTGTAGGGAAATTTCGACTCGTTACGTTGGTAACAAAGTGGTGTTTTCCCTCCCGTTTTTGTCTTTGACAACACTGGTTTTTGGCGCTCTCGACTTAATTGCGTTTTTTGTTAAGCGCCTCTTTCTTTCCACTTCCTATTATATAGCTTTTTGTGGAAATTATATAAAATACTGTTCGTGTAACTCATTGTTTTGGACTTATATTTATGTTGGTATGACCCTATGTATACATGACTAACATGGAGTATATCGAGGTTAATAGTATTTTACAACTTAACAAAGAGCAGTTTTTATTAAATTTATCACTTATTTGACCCGTGCGTTATGTCTTTTATGGTCGTATTTTATAAAAATGTATGGAAGCGGAAAGGGTGCCCATCTAGATGGACTTTAAGGTTTAAAAGGGTTGAAAAAACAGCTAAAATAATTTATGAGATAATTTTCCATAAATTATGTGAAAATTTATCCATGAATCGGCCAAACATCGATAAATTATATCTACTCATTAACTTTAACTCTTTACAGCAATAGGCTATCCCTATCACATCAATGATTTATCATTTTTTTCACCAAGTTTAGATTATAAATCGAACTACATAACGCTATATTTGCGATTTAAAATTATTTCCACAAAAACTGGATTCTAATTTAGAAAGGCTACCCGTTCTTTTTCACCACAAATACTCCCGTTAACCAGCACCTCCCCGCAAACCGTATAATTATAGCTAAATAAATTGCAACCACAGAGTACGTACTTGGCTAGACCAGCTGTTATAGACAGCCAGGTGCACCAACATTATAGTGCATTATATTAACAACAAAATAGTTTCAGTTTGAGGTTATGTTCGTACGTGTGAATTTATCGGCTGCACGAAATATATGTTTTACTGCACTTACTGTTTAAAAATAATGTTCTTAGTCGTGCTATAAATAAGGCTTTACTATTAGTTCGTGAGAAATAATAATGTATTACCCAACTTTAAATACAGAAGGTTATTTTTGTATTGCTTGAACTGACTGTGTTCAAATGGAGAGCTTTTACATATTCCTGCAACGTATATAAAATTACTGCCTTAATGTATAAACTTGGAATATTTAAAACAGTCCAAAAGATTATTGGGCGATCGGACTTTTCCTAGGTTTATTTTATAGAAACTAGTTTATTTATCTTCAAATTATTTCAAGGAGCTACAGTGAATCTAATAATCAGGTTTATTTACATTGAAGAGTATTTATTATCTTATGTCACGATATTTTAGCGTTTCATTTCAAGAGCTGTACATTTTTTGTATTTAATTATAAAGAGAGTAATGGCGGGAGTAACTATGATTGTAGTTAAGTCCATGGAAAAGTAGCCTACTGTTTTGTCAACATATTTTTCGTTACACTAAAGTAAATTAGGCAGGATTTAGTTACTGCGCATGGCCATGAGAATAGCTTTCCGTCTGCTGCTGTACTGTTTTGTACTACATGGTACTTTTAAATGGGTCAAGGTGTATAAAAGGGATCTAGATATGAATGAATGAAAATTTAGATCAAATTGGCGATTGAGTTACATGCTTGTTAACATGTTTAATCAATGGAATATGTATTAACTAATTTACAAGCACGAGTGTTGGCGTTACTTTCGCCCGATGCGCTAGCTCCGTCCTCAGCGCGCCGGAGCGGGAGGCAGCAAATGTTGCTTGAAATTATTCTCGTTGCGTGGTTCAGTCTTTCCCTCTCGCACCGAGAACTCGATTATGTTACGTGCAATTTATCGTTACGCTTGTAATTGGGTGATATTTCTTCCGCCAGGTTAAAAACGAGAAATGACTCGATTTGGGGAGTCATGATGTCGGGGCGTGTAGATGGGGCGTTTTGTTGAATTGCTTGAATTTAACACCAGATGTATAGCAATTTTACCGTTCACATCATTATATTCTTTTAAAAGTCAATCAGTAACCATGGGCTTATGCAGCCTGTGTGGTCACCTAAGCGAGGAATCGACAATATTCCGAGACGGGGCTCAAACCTGGGAACTTCGGATCCGCATCTCATGCGCTACCGATTCAGCCAACATGCCGGTTTATTTGACCAATGATTACTAAAGATTAGTACCCATTGATTTTACTGTAGGGATCTTGTTATTTATTAAATGTATTATCACTATATCACTATTTGAGATGCCGACCACTCTCATGAGGGTATTTTAAGGCAAATATGTGGTGAAGGATGAGTGTGATGAGTGGTAGTAATGAGTTATGAGGTGTAGTCTTGTTACAAACTAAGGCCGACTCTTCCTTAGAATTGGGCATTAATTAATAGCCCAATGACCAATGGAAATACAAGGACCAACGGCTTAACATGACTTCCGAACCACGCAGGTGATGGGCTGATATGTCTAAACGATGGTGGGAGTTGATGTATAAGATGTAAATTTGTCCAAATCAGTCGTCAGACAGTCTAACCGTCACTCACCAGTTCAGCAGATTATAATATGCCACAAAGAAACTACTCCGTCCATTTTCCCCCGTTACGTTTCCCTAAATAGAAACCCGACCGTTACAGCGGCCATTTCACGCCCATAAACCCTGGCCGGAGTTTTGCAAGTCAATTTGTGCTTTCGGACTCGGCGAGCTTCAACAAAGCAAAGCGTTCCTATCTCGTGCCATCACAATCACGGGCGGGGAGAGGCGAGGTCAAGATGGGAGAGCTGACAAGACAAGCGGGCTTTTCACGAACACGCCCACTGGGAGTAGTGGCTGTGCGTCACTGCGGGGTCTTCTCGTGGAGGTGGTGCTAGTGGAGGGTTTTTGTAATTTAGAATGTTGTTTTGGGTGTGAAACAAGAGATGCACATTTGAAGACGTTGGTTTGTTTGTGGAATTGTGCGTTGTTTATTTATGATTTGTATTTTTCTAATCTGAGATCAGCTGATAGGTTAAATAAGCTGAACAAAAAAAATAGTATTCCAGGTAGATTTTTTAAGACGTTTGACTTAGATTTTCTGCTAAACTAAAGTAAATAAAAATTAATTATATCTATACCTATTGGTAGTTTGGACCTAACAACATAAGCGTACCTGGACTTATGAAACTTTAAATGGGAGTTATTCAAATTTCAATAATGTTATGATATCCCCGAATAAGAATGCTTTAATAATTGTATTTGTTGCAACCAGTGCATAAATATTGATATATTAAGAGTTAATTATGTTAAACACAAGGAAATTTTACTCATATTTTATTTCTGTAAGTTGTAATTCAGCAAAATCATTTTATGGTGGCAACTATCATTATAGCTTGTGATGGCTGACGATATTACGTTGGATAAATTCTTAGATACACCGATTTCTTTTAGTTTATTACAATCAATCCTTTATTCTCTACAATTTATGTACTGTTTGCAACAAATTTCATTTCTATATTATCATTAACTGGGGAAATAACATAATCTAATCAAAATGAAATAAACTTAACTAAAAAATAGGCTTTCGTGACAGGAGTCACAACTATAATCTAGTTCTTCCGGTTCACACCGCGTCCAAACTTCATAATTAGCCTGAGATATTTCGGTCTCGCTGTGGAGTAACATCTTCAGTCACTGATTGGCTGAAACTTAACTGAGCTCAGTTCTTTTTCAGCTTTTCACCGCCTTTGAAAAAAAGTTATTAGTCAACTAAGAATAAATGATTATAGGCAACGCAGAATTAAACACACAATAGTTTTGAATTCTCTATCCCCGATTTGCGTCCACAGCAGCGTTTAAAATTCCCGACTATAATAATTAAAACCCGACAGTACTGTAGTGCCGGACAATACCGGTTACTCCTGAGTTGTTTTCGAGGACTCGCTCCGCCCGTGCAGGAAGGTGTGTTCACTATACAGACGACCAGTCTTGACATCAAGGTCACTGGGGTAATCTTCTCGCCTTTAATTGCTTTTGTTGTTGTGTGTGTGTGTTGTAATTTCACTGTTTCTTATCGAGGTGTCGGTGTTGCAAAAGTAATTGTAATGGCAGTGCAGGTGGGGACTTTTGTTGGGAATTGCTGTTGAGTGAGGGATTGTGTAAAAGTCGTCATCTTGTGCCTTTGCATTATGTCAGTACTGCCTCAGATATACAGGGTGAGTTTGAAATGTCTCTCTACCGTAATTTTTGAAAATGTTAATATTTTTTAAACTTTTGGGGAATGTTTTTATAGGAAGTTTATGTTGATGTACTTTGCGTCACCCACCCCCTACCCAAAATCAGGGAGGGAGGGCCCCAAATTTTCAAAATACACAGCCCCCCTTGTGGCACCTCAAAAGAAAGGGAATTTCAACACACATTCAACGACGCAAAGAAAAACGTTTTATCTCGACTCGTATTTTTGTTATACCAATTTAAAGATGACCCAAAATCAGGTTTAAAATTCCACATTTCACATTGCTCTTCCCCCCTTCCGGATTTTGGGTGGGGGAGGGTAAAGCACGTCAAAAAAATCAGAATCTTATAATAACATTCTCCAAAGGGGTTTTAAAATTATTTCTTTTTTCAAAAGTTAAGGTGGGGGGAATTTAAAACTCACTCTGTATAAAGATAAATAATATATTATTGCATGGAAATGTGCAGGTAAAGGTATAGCAATCGTCAATTGTTAGGGTGTCTAAAATTTTCCATTCATTCTTCCATCGAAATCTTATTTTACCATACAGTTTTTACTCTCACTCTTTCTCATACATTCGAAAGTTGTCTGTCACCTTAGCCCCTTGTCAGTCAGCTAAACAACTTCCAATTGAATGCCATGACCTTGTCTGTGCCATAAAATGCTTGAAAAATCAGAGTTGTTTTTAGAGAGGTTTTGAATGCTCAGAAGCATTTATGAACTAATGTGGTATTCTGTTGACAAAATGAATGATTATATTAGTATTTGTCGTGATATTATAATATTATTAGTATGGTACTAACTACACTACAATGTATTTACATGATCACATGCATGTTTAAAAAACACACTAAATTTGGAACATAAAACGTTGTTCAATTTAGTGGCGAGACATATTTTTGTATACCTGTCCAAAATATAAAATATCACTCAATGTTTTTTTCGTAATAAAGGCTAAAAAGGGCCCTCCAAAGAGCTCCTAACTAAGGTAATTGTGTTCTTTTCCGTTTCAAATTTATTTAACTATCAAAGGTTTAGTTTTCCACTAAAATAAATGTAAAACTAAAAGTGAAGCGCTAAATGTTCACCAATTCCAAAGGCATATTTCAAACAACAAAAACACAGAAGATATTAAAGTCAAAGTTTTCAAATCAAAGTTGAAATACGATGGCCGCAATAAAGAGCACTGGAATGATAATTTGGAAGCCGCTGGAAACAAGAAGTGAGTTTATAAAGTTAATGGTAACAAGTTTGGGGTGGTTTTCTCAAGGGTTGGCAGTTGTACCAACTTTATAATTTACAGACAATAATCTCCCCCGCGGGACGCCTGGCTGCATTTCTGCTTCAATGTCGCACAGCGGTTCTTCTAACAAATTTCTCTTTTTTGTGGCATTTTTCTGTGCGATTAAACGATAAGATACGAAATTGAATTTTAGGTTAGAAATGGCGTAGTTTCGTTCTTTAAGCTATGGTTTCTTAGGAAGGCGTTGACCGCTATATTACGGCCGTAATGTAGCGGTAAACGTAACAGTGACGGTGGACGTAACAAAATATTTAAACAGATGTAGACAAAAACAACTTTTGACATGTTGTTTATTTTAGTTGTCAAAGTTTATTTACGTATGTAGTAATGGACAAGCTAGACTTTTGTTTACAACAAAATTGTGTCATCTGGTGAGAAAAACTTTAACTAGTTTTCACCGCTACTTTACGTCTACCGTTCTTTAGGAAACCACTCTCATCTGATTGTATTGAAATCAAAGCTCACCGTCATATTACGGCCGTAATGTAGCGGTCACCGCTTTCTAGGAAACCATAGCTTTAGAGCTGTTTTGACTTGCTTGTTCATTGAATGTTTGTTTTTTGTTGCAGGTAAATAACAATATTCCTAAGATTAAGAAGCCCACACGTGAGTACAGTAGTTAATATTAACTTTCATTTATAGTAATAATAATAGGCCCTATTAATTATTTATTTATAGTAATTAATAGTAATAATAATAAAATATTGTATAGCCAACATTACAAAATTGTTTGCATCGCAGTAGTGAAAAGAAACATTAGGAAAAAATACTAAATTTTGTGTTAACTCAAGCTTACATTCAAATCCCATTAAAACATACATTATAAAGTACTTTCACCCAATTTCTCATTCATTCGAATTTTCCCACTGTAGCCCTACAATTCATTCAGTTTCCCATGTGTGTGCCATGAACTCGCCTATACTGTAGAACGCTTTCGAAATTAACGCGGCTTTTAGACGAGTTTTAAATGTCTTGGGAAAAATCTTTTATAGAATTCGGCAATCTGTTGACGAACTGAACTCCTCCTGCATTTTTAACTGTATAATATATAGTTATATTATATAATAAACTCTCGGAAGATCTAAAACATATGTACAAACTTTAAGCACTTTTAAGACTAGACTAAAACATTATTCGATTCAGCATGTTTTTTATAATGTAAGTGAATTTTTGGACCGATAAAATTTCTCTTTATTAAGATTATTGATTCGGTAAGAATATCATTAGTTAACTGTCAGTCTTTAGTCTTTACCTTGTACTTTGATGGTGATTTGGCCATACTTATTTGTATAACTATATGTTTGTTGTTTCTTTTTGTCACACAATATTTTTTGTAAATGACAAATTAATATTATTATTATTCTACAGTTTTTCATACTACTAGTAGACTTCAATTTAATATATGCTCCTTATATGAACCAGAAGTAGATTATTCGTATACATATATTTGACAATATAATATCATAGAAAACCATTGTTAACAATATTATTTTAACCAGCTGCATGATTACTCTAAGATTACACACTGTGTCACAGTTGAAGGACACAATGTTGTTGTAAGAGTCATTCCTCAGTAGCCTTGAATGGTTGAGCCTCAGCCAACAACAAGCTACTGAGGATGACCTCCACAGCGAGGTCGAAACGTTTAGCAGTAATTATATTTCAACTGTGACGCGGTGTAAACCGGAAGCCTTAGATCTTAGTAATATTATATTTATTTTAGCGTATTACTAAATAGACGATGCTTCTTCAGTAAAACTTTGCTTGATCGAAATTGTGTCTAAATGATGTTGGGGTTTAAAGAATAAATTTAATAAAATAGTGCAATATTCTGCAATGAACAACGTTGAAACTCGATGTTTGTTTTCCATCAAGGAATTCACTTATATAAACCTTTAATACAGTTTGCCGTAGAACCGCGCTGAGGAGGGAACTAATTTTCTCAACCAGCCCCCCACGAACCCCCCCGAACTCCCCTCATCCATGGGGAGTAACTGTCTTCCCGCTTCCCGGGAATATACCCAGAGAGAATTGTGTTTATACGATCTTGAGTAATTTCTTGGCGTAATTCATTCCGTTCCGTTCCCAACTTGTTTTATTTTAAAAGTGCCACTTTCGACACTTCTAGTTCTACCGCAGTGTAAATAAATAAAAATAATTTTTATTGAATAGACGTGAAACATGACATGTGTTTCAAGAATTTGCCCCTCTCTCACTTCTAAATCCCATTCAAACATTCATAAGTTTTCACCCGAATGTCTGCACTACCCCATTGCCAGTCCGTCCGTCTGTCTGATCACACGGTCTCCCTAGTTTGTGCCATACACCCGTTTGGACTTTGTGAAAAAAAGCTTCCACTAGCAAGGATGATTTCAGATTATCTTAAAATGCAATTCGCATCGGGGCGCTTTGATGGAATTTGGAAATCTGTTGACGAACTGATCTCCTGCCTGTGATGGCAAACGTTCAAGCACTATCTTTCTGTGTCGCCTAGTTCGGTAGTACTCCCTGCCTCCAGTTTCGTAAATGTACATCTAAATCTCTTACGAGCTAAAATTTTCCGTTTGAAAAAAGTTGTTTCTAAAATTCAGAGGCAGTGTATTGTCAACAGCTGGTCTGCACGACTCTCTCCATTACTGCTTTGCGATTGTTCGCACCGCTTGTTTTTTCAAGAATGACTCGTCGTACGAAAGCTGTCTACAATTGTCACAATAAAAGCTGCGGCCCACGGCGAGATAAACAAGACAATCGAGAACGAGCGGATGTGCTCATGGACCAATAACAATGCAGACATGCGACGCATAGAGAATAGCGAGCTCTGAACATGACAACACAGGTGCGACGCGCTACGCCTACGAGCGAAGCGACCGTCTCTCATTCAACTCGGAACTTGCCTGTGTGTTGGTAAAGCAGTTTCAGCGGCAGTTTTTACTATTTGGAAATCGGGAGTATGGTATTTTGTACTATTACAAAACAACGTTTTTGGAAAGATTTCTTAATAGGTTTTATTTCAAAGTGGTGGCCGTTGAATTTAGGATGGCGAATGGAATCGACTGAGAGACTGACTAAACTATACGGCGTTGATCTAACTTTCGGCCGTCCATAGAAATCAGAAAATTAAATGTTCTATATAATTTGTCTTATTACATTTTTTTAAACCACGCGGGTAACTAATAAAATTACATTTTTCTCTCGGACGAGTACCTCTTGGGCACTCTCCCCGTTCGCTGAAGGCTTTTTCTTTATAACACTACTGCGATAAGACCATTATATTTCCATTAGTCTAAAACGTTATCATATGAGGAGAACTTTGCTAAATACACTATGTCCAAGTTATGAAAAAGTAGTTAGCGATGAAAACAGATCAGGTCTTTGAACATTTGTACTACAGAAACCGCAATGCTGTGCAAATTTTTTGTGTGGGATGGAAAAACAAATTTCAATTCACCAATCCAAGACTCATATTTGACAAAACCGGTTTAAATAAGTTTGTAAATAATAACTCCAATCGCATTAGTAACATGCAAACCAATTTTAGTTTCGGTCTTTTGACCTTTTGGTGACTTAGTGTTAAATAATACTTTTCGCCTATTGGTTTTGGGAGCTCAATCCAATAATTTAAGCCATGAATAGCTAGCTCAACCGGTCGCAAAACAACACATATTTTATAGTATGCCACACATCCACAGAGAACGGAGAGGATATCAAGGTGGCACAGCTTCGCGCGGGAACAAAGCGCGCCAAAACAATCACCAGCTGATTCCGATTGCCAAGGTCAAAAGTGAGGTTATGTAACGATCTCACCGGCTGTGTCGTTGATTAATCAGCTGTTTCATTTGCAATATTGCCAATTGTTCAATCACTCCAAGGTCGGATGCTGCGAGTCGTGGGAAATCTGTTATTTATTTCCTTATTTACAGGATCGCCCGTAGTTTTCTGTGTCGTAAAACCGACAATAATTTACGACCAGTTTTATCACCAGCATTTACTTTTACGGTTCGCTAATTCCAGACATCCTGTTCTAGATACGTTTGAATCAGGTGAAATTGCTCTGCGATGAGAGGTTTTAAAGCGATTAGAATCATTAGTTGTTAACATTCGTATTATGTGCTTGATATAAACCTAACTGGCTTTACCAATACCATCCAATTTAAAACACGTTTTATAAAAAAAAGTTAACCTTCTTTATTCGCAAACGAAGACCAGAAAACAAACTCTTAAGATACCAACTCCTACAAGCCTTTTCAGATAAACTAAAAGCTAAAGAAACCGGCTGAAACTTTTCACAATCAGGAAGAATCAATAGACGCTTTAGATCGATCCAAGAACTCCCAACAACTGTTGAACTAAGACCTAATTTAAAGTTGGAAAAAGTTAAGAAGATGAGATGGATAACGATTAGCAAACAGAAAAGTCGGCCGGATAAGTTCGTTAGAGGACAAACATCTTAAGAAGAAAATGGCTTGCTTCCCTGATTACAAAGGGGGAATATTAATCCATCTTGTTAAATGGAATTTGTAATGCAAATTAGAATTCATCAGGAGCTTAATGAGTGAAAATCATCAAATACAACCAGACATGGTTTAAATATGAGTCTACAGGAAAGAAAGAAGACTATAATATATCATCATGTTAAATTACAACAAGCCGAGGGATTATGAAAGGTCAAACATTGAAGCATTTTATTAGGTTTTAGTAACAAAGTCCTATAAAGAGTTTTCATGTCATTATCCAAATCACTCAACATTATCAACCTAACAAAAACGTAATAGGTGAATTTAGATTGGTCGGTTTGACTAACATAATGAGCACGATCAAGGGGGTGGCAAAAGAGCATGAGTTCCCCCTCTCTTTGAGAACCCAAATTACACGGGATACAACAGAAAACCTTTATTATATTGACTTTATCATCATATATTGTTATTTAATCTTAGGTATTTGAAGTTATCAAATTCAAAGTCTTAGAACCAATGTCAAGTGTACAATCACGATCCCAAAAATGGCACTTCAAAACCATGTTCGCGACTTCAAAAGTACATTCTGCGATTTCGTACTTAAATATTAAATAGAAATCTAAATAAATATAAATCTACTGGGAAGAGCAAATACGTGAAAAACCCAACGTAAAAATAAGTAAAACCCCGGAAAATCCTTGACCTTTAAGTCAAATTTCTCCACATGTCATCAAGCATTGTAGCTACTAAACTAATGTTAATTTTTAAACTGCCTAAAATGCATAATTTGTCACTACAGTTTACCAAAATTAATATTAAGGGAGATTTACCTTGACTCAAAACCTTCGGTAGCTTAGAACAACTCCCCTCTCAGTAGAAGAACCCAGCTGTTCGTCCATTTGTCTGCAAGATATGGATCCAGCTATAATTCAGTGTCTCAAGTTTGGACCAAGCAATTTGCTAAGACGAAGGCGAGAGCGCAAATCCGCCTTAAATATGAAATTATAGTCAAACTTTGTAATGAGAGAAGCAAAACTGCATAATCTTCCAGCTTCTTGCTCGGTTTGTAGTTTCTTCACAAGTTTATTTGCGTTGTTTTAATCCCTTATTGTGGTGTCTAGAAGTATTGATTTCATAGAGTTGAAATTAGTCAGAACGAATTTACCCAAAACATATTATTTCGAAACAAGTATTTTCGTCGAAATTCATCTTTGTCCTTTTAATTGCTAAAATGCAACATTAGGATTAAAATAAACTTACAGCGTAAACTCTATAGGTGTTGAATTTAGTGAAGAAACCAATAAAATCCACCTAAATCTAAAGTTTTTTATTTTATCATCTAGCATAGGTTTTTTTGAGTATGAGAAAGTTTGTTTATGAATTTGATGTTTTTCTTTAATACGTTAGACATTTTTTCCACTGAGTTAGAAATTTTTTCCAATGTGGATTTGATTACACTAAAAATTACTTGATTATTTAACTATTTATTTAATTATTTTAATTGTTTCAAATACATATCGTCGCTTAAGCTATAGTTACGTAGAAAAGCGTGGACGCTTCTTACGGCCGTAAAACTACCATACATTTTAATGCAATCATATGGAAGCAACCACCACTCTTTAGAAAAGCACTCCCATATGATAACATTAAAAACAAAAGTAACTGTCATATTATGGACGTAATACAGCGTACACCGCTTCTGTTTTGTTGTACTTGTGCATTACAACCCCTTAAGCTTTATAGTAAATATTTAAGGGTTTTGAGTTATTAGGCTTAGAATATATTTTAGTATGGCCGCAATTTTGAAACCTGGAGTGATAATTATTCAATTTCGTTAAATATTGGTCTTTGCTATACTAACAGATAAATTATGTAAGGCTTTAGGTGCATACCTTAAACAACTTCAAAGAAAAAATAAATAAATCAACTTCAAGACTGGGACTCGTGGCGTGGTCCTGTAATCCAGCTTCATGGAGGTCAGGTTTTGAGGATGATATAGGTCTAAAGCGGCTCAGATAGTCTCAGTGATCATCTGATGATACCCGCATCAACTCCCACCATCGTTTAGACATATCAGACCATCACCTGCGTGGTTCGGAAGTCACGTTAAGCCGTTGGTCCTTGTATTTCAATTGGTCATTGGACTATTAATTAATGACCCATTCTAAGGAAGAGTCGGCCTTAGTTTGTAACAAGACTACACCTCATAACTCATTACTACCACTCATCAAACTCATCCTTCACCACATATTTGCCTTAAAATACCCTCATGAGAGTGGTCGGCATCTCAAATAGTGATTTAGTGATACAAATCTTTGAGTAAAAATACAGAGAGACGGAAACCAAGCGAGTTAGGACCACGTGTTATTAAAAGGTTTTGTTTATTATGACTGGAAAAATCACTTGAAAAACTTAACCTAATAATTACTGGACCCTCTGTATGTAAAATGTTGTCCTTTGACTCAGTAGGAGTTGAAAGCTTAAAACCACTCACCGTGTTTTGTTTTACGACGTTTCGCTCTATGGGTTATAGAAATAAATAAATTTACTCGCCAAATATCACTTGTTAGTGAAGTGAAACTGCGAGAAGGAATCTCCACGACGAAGTGTCCTTGTCCAGTCAGAGCAGAGGCAGGATGTACGTCGCGAACCTTGATTTGTTGATTGGTGTTGCATCACTAATCAATCAATGTGCAGTTAATCAATTTCCCAGTCTACTCCCTTGATCTACAAACTGTTGATGTCGTCCTCGAGCCAAAGTGTGTAGCATGTGGAGAAAACTCCGCGTTAGTAAAACATCCAGAAGGAAAATCTGTGGTAGTAGTTAGTAGGTTTGCTTATATACGAGTTACGTGGTTTTCTGTAAAACCCTATCAAACCAAATGAGTGTTTTAACATTTCTGTCAGTAATAATATTGGATGAAACTAGAAAAGTCATGACTCCTCGCGTTTTAACGTTTCCATAAAATCGATTTCAAACTGCTCTGACGGTAAATAATACTTAATTTAAAGGTGTACATATTGTTCCGAAATACAGTGTATATATCCAGGTTTTTTGAACAAATGGTTTTCAGCCTTACTTTACTCACGCAATATAACCTTAAGAGTGCACAGTACCTGGCGGCCATTTTGTTTTTGTCCCTTAAGAACAATGTAAAAACAAGCATTTTCTTGAGCCACTTTACGCCTCTTTCAACAGATCTTTTCAAATAAGTTTTAATTGAAAGATAACAATGTACTGCATTGTCTCTGCTGACCACCTTTTTGAAAACTGTATTGGTTTTATAGTAAAACTTACTTACTTACTTACTCCCAGGGCCATTTATATCCGAGTTGGTATTTAGCCGCGCCAACGTATCCCCTCCACCTGGACCGGTCTTCAGCGTCTTCCTCAGTAGCTCCAAGCCTCCTCATGTCTTTCAAAACCTCATTCCACCATCTCTGTCTTGGTCTTCCCCTGGGTCTTTATAGTAAAACTAAGAAATTTAAATACAACGTTTCTTCAATTTTTGGATTGATGTCACGATTTAACAAATGAGAATATGGAAATTCGGCTCAGCGGAGTCACTAAACAATTTTAAACACTTTAAAACAAAGTTTATGTCATAACAATCCAATGAAAACTGTAGGCGTGAAGTGTCCCAAAAAATGCATGTTTTACATTGGTCTTACGGGACGAAATTCAAGATGACAGTCAATCTCACTCAAGGTCAAGGTCACTGCGCAATCTTATGGCGGTGTAACTTCTAAATAAAGTATTTTATATAAGTTCAAACAATTCTTGAAGGAGAGAACCCAAGATTCAACTCCCTTTAAAAATTGTTTTCCATTTAAAACCGAACTCCCGGCCTTCCGTACGTCAGGAGGCACTCATCCAATCCAAAACCAATCGGGAACCCAGATTCAGGACCGATATAGCCGATACCTGATTGGTGCTTGTAGGTCTAAGTAAATATCGACCCTGACTGAGCCCTGGATGAGATAAGGAGAGAGGTTTTCTTGTTAGCGAAGGAAACGCTTTGTTTGGCCGAGATAACGGTTGGGCGCAGAACACGAAAAACAAATTACTGGTCGGCCTCATGGATCAGTGCCCTTTGCTGACCTTTGGTGAAGTGAAGTTTCGCAGCATGGGAATCGTTGCAAGGTCCAAGGTCGGGAAGAATGGGTAAAGGTGATTGTGTTGGGCTTTGTTGGGATACCAAAACACGTTGACCAGAAATAAAATGAGTTTTAACTCAAAAGTTGGCTCTATTGTTTACTTTCTCCCATAAACACTAATTTTTATAGAAAATATTTAATTCGTAAAATTTTGACATCGAATTTATTTATTTTTGCATCAAGAGCCAAAGATAATATTATTTATACATAATATATGAAAACAATTACATACATAATCTGACTACAAAATATTATTAGGTTTCTTAATTTCAATGGTAGTATTGTCATTATTTTGATCTAGTGGCAAAGAAAAAGAACAGGACGATTAATTTGATTGAAATTACGTTTTGTTGAAAAACTTAGTTTAGACCCCATTCTTTTGACTGTAGGTAGAAAAAACGGGCGTTTTTTACTTTAGACGATCATAGTTGTGTTATGTAAATATCTTCCATCCTTTTGGTGTAAGTTTGAAAATGTTCTACTTCACACTATACGGGAGCGTACGTATACATACTAGGATAATTTGCCTTTAAAGGGAAGAGCCTGGTTTTAAGTTATTTGTTAAATTAAATGTGATCGTAAGTAATTTAAAAATGTACTGCTAGCCACAGCAAATTTAAAAATATTCAACCTAATCAGTACTAAAATTTTCTTCCCCAAATTTTGAAATATTCCTTTACATTTTCATAATTTCTAAAATCTTGTACACAACTCATTCAACTTGTTGACAACAAGTTCCCAGTGCGAGAGAGGTGTTGACTCAAAACCACACTCCGGAGTCGAGAGCCAACTTCACAGTTCTTTGTGTGAAGTCCGTGGAAAGAGTGTATGAGAGCTCGTGAGTGCGGGGGCTGGAAATTACCCCCACCCCTCCTCCTCTTAAATATCCGGGTGGAAATGACACCAACGTTAACAGCCTCTTGGATTTCATCCACTCACTGTATCCAGACAATTCTGTGTTTTGCAATTGAGATATCGTGGGGACTTTTTGTTGGAAATCAGATTTTTAATAAAGTAAAACCATAATGATGATCAAAAAGAGTACAAAACTGCGGTCAGCCTTAAACCAATTAAAGTTTAGTAATAGTAATATATTGCTTGGTTTTAAGCAGGGCTTTGAATAGTGTAACACGGATAGTTGCATTTCAAACAGTGAAATAAATTGAGTCCGTTTTTCACTAATGTGTTTTCAAACATAGAACTTTCATCCAAAAGCAAGTCATTGCAAGTTTTTTTAGTACCATGAAAGATAGTATATAGTTATGAGAGACAATCAGGAGTATTAAATTTTTGTAACGCCTTTCCCCGCGAACTAAATTGTTTACCATTTTTTAGTGATTGTTTTAATTCCTCTTCTAAAGGCTGCGTTATAGAAGACTACGCTATAAAATTTGCAATGCCCTAAATCGCGAACAATGTGATTCAAGCAGCTAAATTTGTTAAGTGTTATCAATATTAATTGAAAATAATCAGCAGTGATACTCCTTATGTGGCAAACTTTTAATCAAACTTTGCATTCGTTAAATACAGTAAATATTTAGGTGTAAACATAAATTATTAGGTGCGAAAAAGAAAAGTGGTCATGTAACACACCCCTGAGGGACTCCATTTTTAGGTTCTGCTAAAAAATGCAGTCATGCGTGAAATCTCGTGTGAAAAATCAAATTTAACGTAATTGTTCAACAAATTTGTGTACTTATATTAGTTTTGCCGTAGTAACATCACTTTTATTCATTCACAATGGCAACATTGTCTCAGTCCAGACTGACCGAAGAGTATATAGTGCCCGGGAACAAAGCACAGCGCCCGACCTGACATCTATTGTCAAACCTCACAGTTGTAAACTCCAGTGTTTGTGCGCCATTCTGTTCCGCAAACTCTGTTTGTATTTGACATTCATTCAAGATTTGATGTGTTTTCATATTTTGTATAGAATATATTATTTGGTTTTTTATTGATCGTGGTATTTTCACTACTTGATCAAAAGAAATTGTGTGGTTTATGCTGTAGAATTTCGGTTACAACTATAATGGTGCATAAAAATGTGCTAGTAAGCAACAACAACTTTAAAAATTGCAGTTTTATTTTATTTGTATGTGCAAATCCGTGAAAAGTAAAGACCTTTATGAAAATATGCTTGTAATCAAGCTAATAAAACATTCTTCTTTTGCAAAATTTGGGAGTCGAATGCCAAAATTAAGTTTTGAGGTTATATAAAACTTTGGTATTTTCAACTGGGTACTTTTTGGGTGTGAGAAAAGTCCGAAAAATGGACTTTTTATACGCCAAGAACCATTATGGCTGTTATGACCTATTAAAAAGGTAAAGTTTGTCTTGTTTAACGAGGCGCAGTTAGGACTACAAAGTCCACCCTACCACTCAACCTCAGTAAAGTCACATTACAAATGTAAGTGGTGACTGCGGGGATCGAACTCGCACCAGCGGAGTGATCAGCTCCGGAGTCGCGCACGATTCCAACCCACCACGGGTATTAACAGGTTATATGCGTCCGGAAAGATGTATTATCCTCCATTTCGTAAAATGATCATCTTCAAAATCAGCCCTTTTATCGCATATGTCAACACCGAACACACAATTCTCCGGCAGGGCAGTGCTGGGCTGGTATCGCGGAAGAGCTCGGCGAAGTAGGAAGACAGGTCATGGCGATGTCGACGGTCGGTCACACCGTTACCTCAGCTCACAGACGGATGTCTGCCACTGGGAAACTAGATTCTGCAAGTGCTGCACTCTACAAGTGGCCTACATACTCTAGTAACACACGGCACACTCTAATCTACTCTAGTAGTTCACGGTCAACTCTACCCCGCAGTAGTCGATACGGGCGTTCTAGTTGACCTTCGGTTGATCACTCCCACTTAACGAGGCTTAATGACCAATTAGTAGTTTTCAGAGATTAATAATTTCCAAGTTATTCTGAATTTTTGTCAGCATCATCCTCAGATTGTCTAAAGTTGAAGGCTTACCTCAGTGACGTTTGAAAATAATATTGTTGTCATTTGTTTTCTTTCTTTTGTTGTGTTTTAAATTTAGAGATGCGTATTTCGTAGCCTAATGGACAAACCAATCAGCTGTTTTGTTAGGTATTTCTTTCTCTTTGTCACACAAAAACTCGAAAACTGATAAGAGTTTTCAGGAGCGTTTTCTTTAACTTTTAAAATACCTGGGCGCAAAGCAACATGTGTAGAGATCACTAAGATCTAAGGCTTCCGGTTTACACCGCGTCACATAGAAATATAGTTACAGCTAAACGTTTCGACCTCGCTGTGGAGAGTCATCCTCAGTAGCTTGTTGACTGGCTGAGACTCAAAACAGATGTGTAGAGATATCTCTAAATTTATCCGATAAGTCATTTCTGCAAGTTAATACATCTAACTACTATTTGATACACATTACATTAGTGTTCTTCACAAGTGAGGATTCTTGCTGACCTTGTCGATTTGTGTTTTAGCAGAGACATTTTAAATGGTAACTTTTCATCTTGAATCGCTCTGAAGTTGATAAGTCCACTCATTTTCTTAAATTTAGTGTGCCGAAACTAGTTTCCTTAGAGATGTCTACCTAACATGTGGTCACCAGTCACCTAGGGCTAGGCTCCTAGCTTGCCTTGACCTCTTAAGCACCGCGCACACGTTATACAGCTTCCAGCATCCTGGCCGCAGAATATCATAAACCGTTTAGAAACTACTGAACTGCACTGTGCTGGACAAGTGTCCGTGTCTTCTTCAGCAGCTCCAAGAAGCATCCAACAGACTGGAGGGTGTTCGGGCTCTTCCGTCCACTCTCGGCAAAGTTCGGCTCTGAAGACAACTACTTATAGTAGTACATACTTGGTGAAGAGATGCGCTGGGACCAGCTAGTAAAGTTTGGTGTTGAGCCGTGCTAAATTGGAAAAGTTTTCGCGATGCTATGACTAGCCGAAAAACTGTTCTCTTCTTAACCGAGCGTTGTCGAGACTTGCCCAAGGAGGTCTGGCGAGGGTCCACACACTTATTTCCGAATACCCTCGGACCTTCCGTAGCCAGGCTAGAAGCTGTACCTTCATCAAAATGTATAAAACATTTTTTATTTTGTTAATCTATGCTGTGCCGGATTAGTATGCCTGGTCCACTGCA
This sequence comes from Matsumurasca onukii, assembly GCA_018831715.1. NCBI lineage: Eukaryota > Metazoa > Arthropoda > Insecta > Hemiptera > Cicadellidae > Matsumurasca > Matsumurasca onukii. Next base: position 7,555,085 of record CM032060.1, on the reverse strand, counting down.
GATACACCGCGCGGGTCCACTCCTGTTCTATATATAGGTTGACGGTGCGGATTTCTCCAGGTGCTTCGCTCAGGTTAGGTTAGGTTGTCGGTTGAAGCAGTGAAAGTGGCCACGGGTCCCGTTACAGTGCCGAGTGTACCAGAAGCTGTAACCAGGTCACAGAGAACGCGCATGCTTTGTCTTGTACCAGGTGCGCATGCGCCTCTCTCTCTCGCGCACCTGGTCAACTTGAGGGAATCACACTGTATCAGCTGTGTGAAGTTCAAGCTTCGGAATTTCGGGTCGGGGTTTTAACCAAAAAATCAATATTTTAATCTTCAAAATCGCCAAGGCTGGAGTATAAGTTCATATTTTGATTAAGGAAATCCTTTCTCTTCAGTTAGTAAAACAACAAATAAACCTAACTACATTTATCTTCACGTCTTCTTCTTTGGCGCTACAGCCTTTGGTCAACTTTGGCTTCCATTACAATCCCTTCTCCATCCCCTCACTCCATCGCAGCCAAGTCAGCTTCCATACATCCTGCCATCTCAGACGCGGCCGTTCCCTTCTTCCTCTAACTCCAATGATACGATGTTCCTAGACTAAATCACTAAATCACTATTTGAGATGCCGACCACTCTCATGAGGGTATTTTAGGGCAAATATGTGGTGAGGGATGAGTGTGATGAGTGGTAGTAATGAGTTATGAGGTGTAGTCTTGTTACAAACTAAGGCCGACTCTTCCTTAGAATGGGTCATTAATTAATAGCCCAATGACCAATGGAAATACAAGGACCAACGGCTTAACGTGACTTCCGAACCACGCAGGTGATGGTCTTATATGTCTAAACGATGGTGGGAGTTGATGCGGGTATCATCAGATGATCACTGAGACTATCTGAGCCGCTTTAGACCTATACCATCCTCAAAACCTGACCTCCATGAAGCTGGATTACAGGACCACGCCACGAGTCCCAGTCAGACTCTTCTTACGACCCCTTCTTCGGGCCTCCTGGCTAGATGACCCAACCATCTGAGCTTCTGAGCCTTTATAAACCTGACAATGTCTTGTCCTTCCATGTGATTTTCATTTATCTCGATTTATAACAACAAAGACAAATACAATTTGCATAAATAATAAAGACACATCAAATCTCGAATGGAGGTAAAATACAAACAGAGTTTGCGGAACAGAATGGCGCCCGAACTCTGGAGTTTACAACTGTGAGGTTTGACAATAGATGTCAGGTCGGGCGTTTTGCTTTGTTCCCGAGCACTGTACTCTTCTCTACTGGCCAGTCTGGGTGAGACAATGGTGCCATTGTGGATGGATAAAAGTGGGACAGAAACTTTGGAAATAACTTTGGTAATTAAACAAGTTTGTAAATTATTTGAAAATAATGGTGTTGGATAAAAATGTAAATTTTGGCCTATTTTCTTTCTTTAATGTTGTCTTTTAACTCGAGGAAGTATTTCCTGACCACTTGAGCTTCTACATTAGGCTAAAGCCAAGCGGAAAATTGCGGCAGAAACTTGAAAACCTCTATTTTTAACCTAGTTGTAATAAGTGGATAAGAAAAAACGTTTGAAAAAGTCATTAATGAGAAAGCTTGAATTTAGATTAGAACCAACCTTTACTATATATCTATGAACCTATAAAGCATGGAGTTTTAACTATTTGCTTACTCTGATAAAACATTTACTGGAAGATTAATTGCTGGATAAAAATATTGTGGAAAACCAATTACTAGTCGAGTTCTAAAAGAAAAGATCAGAAATTGAACTAATTCAAGTTCTAAGTTATCCAAACTCTTCTGCGAAATCAACTAAAAGCTAAATAAAGCAGCCGGAACTTTTCACAATCAGAAAGAATCAATAGGCGCTTAAGATCGATCCAAGAACTCCCAACATTTGTTGAACTAAGACCTAATTTAAAGTTGGCAAAAGTTAAGAAGATGAGATGGATAACGATTAGCAAACAGAAAAGTCGGCCGGATAAGTTCGTTAGAGGACAAACATCTTACGAAGAAAGGGGCTTGCTTTGCTGATCACTAAGTTGGAAATCTTAATGCAGCGTAAGTCAGTCTTTGAATTCATAAAATACCAGAGTTTAAAATATTTTGGCGGACATTTTTCATCGTTGGTGAGCAAAGAGATCATGGCGTTTCGGGATCTGCAATCTGATCCCGTCTTCAGGTGAAAAGGTCGATTTGAGACTTTTTCCGAAAGCGATGTTCAAAGAGCTAGTTAAATTCACAAAAACGTGTGTCTCCTCAGTTTTTAATAATAAACTATAATCAAAATGTGTATTGTGTGAAAAATTCGGAGAAATCCAAACCAGCCCGTTTGAACTAATAAAAATGTAAACGATAGATACTTTTGGACTTTTATGAAACATAGGCTAGTTCTTATAAATAAATCCTATAAATCTTTTTCCTTGATAAAACCCCCAATCACTCAGCGAAATTGATTAAAACCAACAATACCGCCGGAGTGTATCGCATATAGTATCGCGCGCGATTGGAAGGTGCTTCAGTTACGCACGGTTGGCAATACTGGATCGGCAAACATTTGGCGGGAACTCGGCTGATTTGATTGGCGGAGCAATCATGAATTGCCAAAGCGACTGTGGGTCTAATCAATATAGTGCTTCGGGTCGACATAAGAGAGAGTGTGTATGGGATTGGTTCAGTTGATAAATTATCCAGGTGTGTTTTGGCTTTTGAACGTGTTGTAAATCAGTTCGTTAATTGTGTTAGTTTGTAAATATACAGGGTGAGTTTTAAATGTCTCTTCTCCTAGAACTTTTGAAAAAGAAATTTTTAAAATCCTTTGGGGAATGTTTTAAGGATTTTGAAGTTTGCTTTATGTATTGGCGTCACCCCACCCAAAAACCGGAAAAAGGGAGGGACCCCCAAAATTTTAAATACAAAGCCCCCATTTGTGGCACCTCAAAAGAAAGGGAATTTTAATAAAAATTCAACGACGCAAAGACAAGTTTTTTATATCGACTCGTTTTTTGTAATGCCTATTTGAAGATTGCAAGAAATCAGCTTTAAAATGCCACATTTCACATAAACTTTTTATGACAACATTTTCTTGAAAATCTTTTGAGATAAACATAGGGTATTTTGAAGAAACATTTGTAATTAAAAATTGTTTAAGTGAAATGTAGCATTTTAAACCCGATTTCTTGTAATCTTAAAATGGGTATTTAAAAAAAACAAGTTGGGATAACAAGTTTTTCTTTGTGTCGTTGAATTTGTTTTCAAATTTCCTTTCTTTTGAGGGGCCACAAAGAGGGGTTTGTATTTAAACATTTGGGCCTCCCTCCCAGTTTTTGGTGGGGTGTGTCGCAGTACATACTTCAAAACAAACTTCAGAACCCTATAAAACATTCCCCAAAGGGTTTTAAAAATGTTTCCTTTATATGTTAAATTTTTCCTTTAAAAAACTCACCCTGTATCTTAAACGAACGTAAACCTAATATTTTTCAATAATATAAAACTCAAAACTCTTGAGGAAACAACTCAGAAGTAGACTATGAGTTTCTAAACATCTAAAGAAGTTGTTCAAAAGTTAACTAAGGGTTGAAAAGTGGTTGAATAAACTTCACTGAGCTCAACAAGTAGTTGGGAGATCTAATTATATTTAGTTTAACTTTCCTCTAGTGTTAATTAACTTTGCCTCTAGAACAGTTAACCTCTATTTATTAATCACTTCTAGATTAAATCCAGCTTCATTCCAATCCAATCCATAATCTTTGAGATGTCTTTCTTGAGACACTTTTAAACTAGCTTTTATAGTTTTGTCAGTTAATTTAAAAGGTTAAGGCGGATTAAAATTACTTTAGTTGAGATTTTTATTGGCTGGAATGAAATTATCGAAAATTAAATATCAATATTAATGACGGTTACATGACATGTATATGGTTTACACAATAAAAGATTCATTTATTTTTTCGGCTTTTATTGTTTTTTAGATATAAAAAAATATTATTAAAAAGTTGTGACTTACTCTTATGGAAGTAGAGGCAGAATCACTACCGGGCTGGGAGAATTCCGAAAAATCTCCTATATAACCTAATGCAATAAACCACTTATTTATTTATTTTATATTCAATAATGTTTAACCTATAGTGTATTTATTTAGCTACACATTACTTGGCAAATAAAATCCAATGAAATGAGTTTCATAATTTTCAACGACATTTTTATGATTCACCAGCAACTGCTTTGTTTTTACGATTAGTAATCACATGTTGAAACTACAGTATACACACAAGTAACAGCTGATGTACAAAGAAGAGGTTAGCACATACATATGATATACGCGAGTAGCCTCCAGATTTCATATAGTATATGAAACTGCAACAGATTTGGCAACAGAGTACAATAGCATGTCGACATCGCATATAAACAGAATCTACGATACGTTCTCTTCTGCATGTTGCTCGTTGTAGCTTTGTGTTGTGCTTTGTGAGTGATACATGGGTTTTGCTTTATACAGGGTGAGTTATATATGTCCCCACCTTAACTTTTGAAAAAGGAGAAAAATTTAAAACACTTGGGGAATGTTTGATAGGATTCTGAAGTTTGTTTTGACGTACTGTCACCCCCAAAACCGGGGAGGCCCCCAAAATTTTTAAAATGCAACTCCCTTTGTGGCACCTCAAAAGAAAGGAAATTTTAATACAAATTCAACGACGTAAAGAAAAATTTTGTATCTCTACTAGTTTTTGTAGATTCCAACCCGCCACGGGTCCACCGATTTAAGATCATTTGTGGGAAAATACAGTAATGATTTTTTTTTATGAATCACATATTAATTAACAAATTAAAAAAAAGAACTGTTCAATACAACAATTTACTTGACGAAACCTTTCACCTTCAAAGAAAGCACGACCTCGAATCTTCAGACGTAGGCTAGATATTTTAAACACAGATTATTGATCATTGAGTTTGTATTGGTCTGTTTTTATTTTACTCAAGTCTTATTATGTACTTAAATCTAGAAAATAACAACACTTTCGGATCAACAATTATTTGTATTGAAACAATATATTGTAAAACCAAGTTAAGACCAAAGTTCTTGGGCGTGATAGGGTTTGCCTCTCTTTTAGGAATTGGGATTTTGTGGTTACATCCTACATTTTTTTAAAAAATAAAGCCTATAGTAATCAAACTTAACGATACCTTCCTACAACACCTCCGAAGCAGTGTTCGACTGACGCATCAAATGTACCTGAAACCCCTTTTATCGGAAAACAACATTCCACTGCCAGTTTCACCATCAGCCATGTGCATTGCGGTCGGACTGGTTTACAATGATGTGCCATATATACCTCGGGCGTCTGACCGCTATATATATAATTATACACCTAACAATCGACTGGTCTGGGCAGTTGACCCCCACGACCTCTAGCGGCGACTTGGCGATCTAGTTACACAATCTGACTCCATCATTGGTTGCCTAACTCAGACTCTTGATTGATAACCGCGGTATTTCCTTCTTATGTATGTGAAAGTGTGTTTAACAGAGAAATAACGCAGCTGACCTGCATCGTACAGTAGAAAATATATAAAATTCTCAGCTATTGTAATGGTTTTTCCAACTGTATGCAGTTTTCTAATTGTACTTCATGCAAGGAGTCCTTTGTGTGCCCTTTCGATTTTTCAGGAAATCGAAACCCCTTTTCCAACGTTGAAAGTTGAACTACTTAGAACCAAAGATAATAGACACAGGTAGACTGCACGTGCTTATGCGACGGTCGTGCCAGCAGCTGGATTTAGTTGCTTGGCCAACACCCCAGGCTGCGCCACTGTCTCCGTATAACTCACAGGCAACCGCGGCGTAGTACCAAGTTTCCCCGTATGATAGCACCACTGCGCCCCAGTTCTCCAGTACTCAAATGTCATTGGGTGAACAGTCTTCCTATATGTATACTGTCTTTGGTGGTGTGATAGATCTATACCTACAGTCACAGTGATTCAATAGGCTTAGAGCACTTCGGAGACGTGTATCTTTTTTCAAATAAAAGTAATACAATTAGAGGTCGTGACGTACACTCTTATGAAACTAGAAGCAGGGACAAATACCGGACTGAGAGACACAGAACGGTAATTCATGAACGTTTACCTTTTAGTAGTACATTTTTTGAACAAATTGACGAATGAATTTAAAAACGCCGTTGTGCCCTAGTCATTCAAATCTTGTCTGATAGCAGTCCTCGTCTCTCAAGCGTTTTATGACACAAGCCAATTTATTGGCTGGACCCCTGATTTAATTGGGAGACCCTATAAATTGGCTGACTGACTGGGGACTATTTGAATGAATTTCTAGGTGAGATTTTAATAGAAGTATGAAAATGAAGTTTAGCTCATAAATATTGACTATTGCCACACATTGCATGTAAGAATGTACTCAGTGGTATAGTGCGTGCTTCGCACCAAATCAGCCCGGGTTCGATTCCCGGGCTCAGTGATAACTTTTCACGATGGCCACTCCCCGTGGTTCGGAAGTCACGTTAAGCCGTTGGTCCATTCCATTTTCGTTGGGCTCTTAATTAATCTGGGGAACAGTCGGCCCCAGTTTGTAACAAGACTACATCATACATCAAAACACTCATCACACTCACCACCATTCCATATTCACCTTAAAATACCCAAGAGTTATTTTACCGATAAACCATTACCGATAAAAACCACAACAAACAAACACCATTACACAAGAACACTTTCTAATATTATAATCTGCGGCCGAATAAGGCAACGATATTAAACGCCATAATGAAATGTGAAAGTGTGCGCGCGCACGGCAACAGCTGTTTAAATTGGACTTGTTATCGACAATGTAACAATTAAATTGTGTGGAGCCATTGTGCGGGTAACAAGCAGTGACCGGCACAATAACAACACAATACAAGCCTGTGGCTAACGGGCTTGTTAGGCTCCTACAATTGTGAATGTGGAATATTTCTGTACTGAGGGTTGGATTCGACGTACGTTTTGATTGTAAGGATCACTAAATCACTATTTGAGATGCCGACCACTCTCATGAGGGTATTTTAAGGCAAATATGTGGTGAAGGATGAGTGTGATGAGTGGTAGTAATGAGTTATGAGGTGTAGTCTTGTTACAAACTAAGGCCGACTCTTCCTTAGAAAAGGTCATTAATTAATAGCCCAATGACCAATGGAAATACAAGGACCAACGGCTTAACGTGACTTCCGAACCACGCAGGTGATGGTCTGATATGTCTAAACGATGGTGGGAGTTGATGCGGGTATCATCAGATGATCACTGAGACTATCTGAGCCGCTTTAGACCTATAACATCCTCAAAACCTGACCTCCATGAAGTTGGATTACAGGACCACGCCACGAGTCCCAGTCAGGAGGAAATACCTAGTAGTTTAGTGTAAAAACATCACACGGACAGGATGAAGTTACGTAGTTGGATCACGAAGTCGCTGTCCATCGTTTAACATTTACCACCAGTAACTATTACTTACCCAATCTATTGAGCTACTCTTCCTTCTTCTGTATCTTCCTTCCTGTGCTTTCCAAGATAAAATTATACAAGTTAAATCCAAAATACTACTTACACTGCAGAGGAAACAACAGTGTTTATAGTCAATTCGGGTTTAGAAACATGTATCGGTGTTAAAGTATTTTGCTACATTTAACGTCTAACAAAAAAAATGGATAATTTATTTATTTGCCGAATAATTTATTGATTTAAAATAAAATTCGTTCTGACGATTACAAATTATTAACTATAGGCATTATAGATATATCTCACGAAAAGGTCATGTTTTTGTCTCGAAGACGTCAAATTCCTTCCTTTTTTCCTTTTTCCAGAAACATTTTCATAACTCGTCATCAATCATTCTGCAAAAGTGCTACTTTTGGGATTATTTAGAGGAAAATCCAAACCCAAAACAAAAATTCAACAAACTCAATTATGTTTATATAACTTTAAATAAAATTGTAAATAATCGTAAATAAAAGAAACTAAAATTGGAAATAATATTAATAAGAGTAATACTGAAGCTGGACCATGGCATACAGCCTACCTTTTTCTGTTTCTACTTATTTTAAATAAGTCTTAGGGTCTGGGTAAGAAATTATACATCAACACCATATACCTTAAATAACATAAATACCACCTTCTAGAAACTTTTCTTGAGTATCCCAATAAACATGGAGGTTGAAGAACGATAATAACTTATCCAGGTAATAATACTAGTAATAGTGGACCCGTACTCACTTTATTTGTAACTAAAAGCTTTTTTCTATCCCAAGAGGCGTTACCTCACAGATAATAGCGGCTAAGTAAGTGGGGTTAAGTAGGAGAGGACAAGAAACGCCGGTTGGTTTCCTATCGGGTGCAGGAAACCGGTAACTAGCTGCCGAATTGAGCCTCGTGTTGCGACTTCTTATTCATTACGCAATTGGTGGTTCCTAGGACTACAAAGTCCTCTCTACCACCCAACCTCGACCTTTACCTAGCGTCACCGAAAGTCACTAAACAACAGCACTGATCTTGATCGTGATTGGGGGATCGAACAAGCACCACCGGAGTGATGAGCTCCAGTTCAATCTCATTAATTTCATGAACTCTCAGTTCTGGAGTTCTGGTACAGACGTCAGGAAAAATTCGTTGTTGAACTGCTAAAAAAAAGGTTATAGAAACCTTACACTTTGACTAAGGGGTTTTAATACCTTTTATAGTTCTTTTGAAACTATAAAACATTGTATTTTCATAAAAAAAACTTTAGGTTGGCTCACACCATTTTTGAGTTTCTTCGCGTGAATATAGACACCTTATTTAGAGTATAATTATATAGAGTTAATTTATCCAGAAAAAATACCGTGTTTATTTACTTTTGGTTTAAGTTAGACACAGTTTGTTAATCTTAACCCTACAATAATTAACGGCTCTAAACATAATATTGAATTTAATATATTAATGTAATATATAAGTCCGAGAAGAAATACGCTTAAAATCCTCTCTCAGCGGTGAGAAATAAAGAGTTAATCAAATAAAGAAGTTGTGGAAACTAGCCATAAAATAATGAGGTTACTTCCCTCTTAACTTAACTCTTTGTTTAATACAATAAACTTCGCCACCGTTTCATTCATTTTCATCAACACTTAGACTATAGTTTCTCAGCTGTCGGAGATTATATTCACTTCAAAAGTGTTCTTTTCTTTGTAAGCGAATAGGTTTTATTTATTGTAATGCGATGATGCTTGATTGTTTTTTTGTTTATGGAACAATGTTTATGGACGGTAATATACCAATAAGTATTTGATTTTCCATTGTGAACCTATTGCTTTCACCGTTTTGAATGTTTTTTAGTGGTCCTCTTTTAACTTTGTTAAACCCATGATCAAAAAAGCCACCTAGGAAGAAATTAAATAACCATGGTAAAAGAAAGATACCTTAATGTTTAAAATAATAAATAAGCTGTGTAAAAAGACAACATGTTTATTTTTAATACCAATTAATTTATTTTGTAAAAAAAACGGTATATGTTTCGCCAAAAGGGCATATCCAGAAGTAATTAATTTAGATGACCAATAAAGACCAATGAAGATTTTCTGATTATAGTAATTTATTTTGGTGACACCTGTTAAGTTTTAAACTTGATAGAATCACAAATGATCCAATAAATTGTATAGTTGGTGAGGCCTTTCAAGAACAATGTGCCCATTTACTGACCATAACATTAATCATTAAGTTGATGTTGTGGTCTGTAGATGAAAACATTGTTCTCGAAAGGCCTCACCAACTATAAAGGTTTTTATTAGATCGTTTGTGTTTCTATCAAGTTTAAAATTATTTATCCAATAAGGAGTTCTACTAGATGTAATTTAAGATTTGTTTAAAAACATAAATTAAATGTTATTTCCAAATAAAAACGTTAAAGTATACCACAAAGTTACCTCGCTACAGACTAAGAAAATACAAGTTGTAGTATGTCAATAAAATTATCACAAAGATACTCAACTTATAACAGGTGTCTACAGTGAGAGTTGCCTTCTAACCTTTTAATTTTTTTAAAATGAAAAACTGAATCATAGAACGTTGGGAATTTCTTCCTTGAAGTACTAAATGAGTTTTAAATACCCTACTTTTTCTGTGTCAATTTATATGACGTTTTCCCCACCACTTTAACAGCCCCTAGTTGATAAACGAATCTGTAATGATTCGTGTAAAGTTTCACTGAAAACAAGATAATCTTGAAACACATTTGCGATATTGTGAACATTACCTTATCAGTGCGTTTACCTCTTCTAATGTCCTGCTCAAGGCAGGGGTTGATGTGAACACGTTAGTCTATCTAGAGAATGTGTCAAATCTACCAACCCCAAGGGGTAAATACGAGGGTAGTTCAATAAGTCCTTAGAAAAGATATAAAACCCAGTTTTTAGGGTCAAATTTGTTTTATTGTTCAACATACAGTAGTTCCCTTTTAGCTCCATACACTTCATTTCACATTTTGTAACTTTATTAAACTAAAAGTAAGATTTCGAAAGTTCTGCAAAATAGGTTTATTTGTGGCGTCTTCTTATGATGAAAATATGTGCACCAAGCCATTTCTTCAGGTTGGGAAACTAAAAAATAGTCACTAGCTAATCAAGTTAATCTGGTGGATGTTGTACCATTTGGAACTTCAACTCCATGACTTAAAACAGCTGACACATATGCGCTTGTTCTCCTCTGACAGCAAACGCGGCACACATCTTGCCAAAGTTTTTCACGCCAAGCTGTTCATGTAAAATTGAAAACACAGAACTTTGCAATATGCCAGTGTACTCAACCAACTCTTGAACTTTAATTCGTCGATTTTTCAAAACCAAATCTTGAACTTTTGCAATAATTTTAGGGGTTGTCACTTCCAACGGGCGTCCTGAACAGGGTTCATCTTTTGTCGACTCACAGCCATATTTTAAATCACTGACCCAGTTGTGAATTGTTGTAAACGAAGGAGAAGATGTGCGACAAACTGCATCCAACTCAGTTTCTATCTCTTTCGGTTTTAAACCTTTCAAAAAAAATTGGTTAATAAGCGCTCAAAATGGATTTTTCTTTTTACCTGAACCACGTGTTTGTTGCTTCTATCATTAATAACACAAAACCAAAGTGATCAATAACTCTGAAAACTTAAACAGCTGTTTACAACAAAGTAAACAAAACTTGAAACAACTTATATATTAAATAAATGTATTTGATATATCTAGAAACTTGTAAATCAGTAACTTACAAGGTAAGTATTAACTCAAACAACTGAAATTAAATATTATAATATAAAATGTATTTGTGTTTTCTATGACTTATTGAACCACTTGTAAGATAACTACTGTACTTATTGAAATGCAGTTTGTAACTCGAGCTTAGAATTAGCTAAAGTTGATTGAATTTTGAAGTTTCTATGTGATACGCTAAAGCAAAACAATATACTACTTGATGGCGACGTTTTGGAACCTGGAATCTAGACCCTTCTTCAGTTGAAAAGTAACCTAAAACAGAACACAAATCATTAGAAAATGAGCTCGTCCAAAGTAATATGTAAGCAGTCAGCACAACCAAGTAAACATGTGGGGTTTCCCCTTTTTACGTGTTTTGTGTTGTTTTTGTGGTTAAAGATGGAAATCTTCCGCAATAATATTAAAACTGAACCATTATTAAAAGAAAAGTTTTGGATTTCCTCACAGCCTAAACATTTGTATTGGTTTCATTAGTTATTTAAAAATTATTTCTTTTATAAACCATTATTACAATTTAAACTCCGTTTTCTTGAAAACCCCAACAACCTTTACAAGCAACGTTTCGTAGGCTATTACGACCCGCTTCTTCCCTTTCATCATTCTGATAATGTAGATAATGTAAGAACAGTGTTTGCTACGCCCTGAAGATTTATAACTATCGTCAACTGCCCCACCCTTACTAGGAGGTCTATAAAGTCCTAACTTCGCCACGTAAATAAAGACTTTCATTCCATTTCATTTCCTTATGGTGCTAACAACACATCGTCTCACACGTTAAAGTGACATTACATTACTGTCCACGCAACATCGTTAGGAGTTTATGTCCTTAGGTGGAGACAGTTAAAATTATGCAGGGTGAGTTTTGTATGTCCTCCCTCATCCACCTTAACTTTTGAAAAAGGAAAAATGTTTTGAAACTCTTTAGGGAATGTTTTTATAAGATTCTGAAGTTTGTTTTGACGTACTTTGTGTCATCCGCCCCAATTCAAAAAACTGGGGACCCCAAAATTTTAAATGCAAAACGCCCTTTGTGGTACTTAAATTAAAATAAAGGGAATTTTAATACAAACTCAACGACGTTCTGAAATTCTTTTTATCTGTACTCTTTTTGTAATAATTGTTTAAAGATCGCAAGAAATCAGCTTTAAAATACCACATTTACATACATATTTTTTTAAATGGCAAATTTTTCTCGAAAACTTTTGAGGGAAAAATTACAACCCTATAACATAATCCCATAGGGTATTTTTATGTGATATTTAGAATTTTAAACCTGATTTCTTGTCATCTTTAAGTGGGTATTACAAAAGAACTAGTGGAAATAAAAAATGCTCGTCGTTGAATTTGTATTGAAATTCTTTCTTTTGACTGTGCCACAAAGGGGGGGCATTAAAAGATTTTGGGGCCCTTCCCTTGGTTTTGGGTAGGGGTGGGTGACGAAAAGTACGTTAAAAGAAACTTCAGAATCCTATAAAAACATTCCCTAAAGAGTTTCAAAAAATGTGTCCTTTTTCAATAGTTAAGGTGAGGGGACATATAAAACTCACCCTGTATACAATTTTATTATGTCCGTTGGATATTGTGTGGAGATTGTAAATATAATTGTTGTAACGTTATAGTATTGTAAATTGATTGTCTTTTTTGTTTGCAGGTAAATATCTTGAAATATGGGATTCACAGCCTCAAATTCAGTATTAATGTGAGTTGAATCTATATTTAATTTTTATTTAGAATTACGGGTGCGCTTCAGCTGCCCTTCAATGCAAGGGTTTACGGCGGCCCGTGTTTCACCTTTCATAATAGTTTTTACATTAATAAACACGATATATTTGGAAACTAGAGGATTTTTCCGTCTCGTTTATAGTAGAGAGTTTTTCGAAATGATGCGTTTTTAAGTGTACAAAATAAATTTGAAAAGCGCTAAAACGTATTAAAATTATTAAACAATTTATGAGAAATCGGGGTCTATACACATGTCTAAAAACTCCTCTTTTTCCAAATATATCATGTTTATTATTGTAAAAATTATAATGAAAGGTGAAAAACAGGCCGCCGTAAAACCTTGCAGACGATTGGTTTCACAGTTAGGCCGCATCAGTTGAAAGAAGGCCTGTTGTTTAGCCAGTTGTTACGTGCGCGGTGTCGTGTGTTCCTTGGGCGGACAAATTCAGCCTTTCTCTGAGGTGACCACTGAGGCGGACCCTTAATGTCTGTGATGGAGAAAGTGTTTGCTTTCGTGTAAAGAAATTAGCTTTAGTGTGACTAGTGTATTAATAAGTACTAAGTGACTGGCTGGTTGCACTCATAATGGTTTATTAATCTCTGTTGGTTGTTTAGTTTAGTTCCTAGTTGTACAAATAAAATATCTTGATCGATTTTTGACTATGCGTTCATGACAGAGTTATCAATTAATTCAACATCAAACTGAAGAAGCGTTCAAAAAACAATCACCTAATGTTAGACAAACGCGAGTTTAGGAACAACGAATCATACACGGAGTAACAACCACGCGTAACAATTCCACACCTATACTTATCTCGCAATTTGGCGCCAAGGAACGTATTCATCATGCGGTACTGTATATCTAAGTCGACCACTTTGTCAGGATTATGATTACTCTAACTCTAGCATCAGGCTTGTCATCATTGAGACTTCCATTTGTAGACGGTAATGTCGTCTGCACAGCTTGCACCATATAGCGGCTTGATGTTACTGTTTAACCTTTCCATCAGGCTTGAGTTTGTGGTTGCACACTCGGTCGCCCCACGTTGCTCAACCCTCGCTCAAGGTCTGAGCTGCCACTTTGCCAACAGACGGCTGAGTGTATCTTGTCTGAGCAATATCGCTATATCACTATTTGAGATGCCGACCACTCTCATGAGGGTATTTAAGGCAAATATGTGGTGAAGGATGAGTGTGATGAGTGGTTAGTAATATTATTAGGTGTAGTCTTGTTACAAACTAAGGCCGACTCTTCCTTAGAACGGGTCATTAATTAATAGTCCAATGACCAATGGAAATACAGGACCAACGGCTTATCGTGACTTCCGAACCACGCAGGTGATGGTCTGATATGTCTAAACGATGGTGGGAGTTGATGCGGGTGTCATCAGATGATCACTGAGACTATCTGAGCCGCTTAGACCTATATCATCCTATAATCTTGATTGGTGTTGTTTGTTGTGTTTGTGATCATGCTTTTAGCTGAAATTACTAAATGTTCTCCGTGATAAAGGGTTGTTAAAATACTATGCGATGATCATCATGATGGCTTGCCCAAAATTGACATCATCGCGTTTGTGTGTAATTGTCCGACGAATGTTTTCCATAGTGTAGATGGTTCCAGAAAACCCCGCATATACGAGTAGAACAAGCAGTAAATATTTTAAAAGAATGGCACATTACCCATAAGCTTAGCTCTAGAGTAGTCTATCTGGAGGACCTGAAGACCATAGACAAGAGGTTTTTCAACAGAAGATTTGCGATGATGCCTTAAGGAGACCCCATTTTACACATAAGCGGAGTATAACTCGTACTCAAGATGTTTTTGAATATATTAAATTGTGATTTTACTTGTTTGTTGATCTGTTCAAAAACTTCAATAATTCCTATCATATGCAAAAATGTATGAGAGTGTAACGAGTGTATGTTTAATAAGAATTTAACGATCAATTCAAGGGTCGGATGGGCTTTAATCAAACTTTAAGGGCCTACCATAACGTTTAATATCGTGAAATTAAATCATCCCAACCGGACGACCATAAAATAACTTTCTTTATCAAAGCATTCAATTCCGTGATTAATCTCCACATCTACAGTAAGATCTAATCTGCGGTGACCTAGTGGCGGCCGGATGCGCGGAGGAGTAGGTGGCCGTCACCCTTCACCGGAGCCCCGGTTGTTGTCACCCGGTACACTTTCCCTTGCGCAGCTCTCTCTCTGCGCATGCGCGGTGCAGATGATGCTTGCGGCTGCGCAGTGCAGAGACCGGTCCGTGTGTTGTGCGCAAGTAGCAATCACGCGCGGTGGACTAGTTCACTTCTAGCAGCATCCGTTGGTCCACTTTCGCGCTGGTCACCCTCCCCTCAGCTACGGATGAGTTCTAAATGTGTGAGGCAGTTCGATGAATCAGTTGTAAGAAAATATGAAAAAATTATTTTAATACTTTGATAGTATTTTTTGGTACTTTGACTCGAGACGCCGACCACTCCACCAAGAAGGTATTTTAAGGTGAATGTAGAGTATATGTGTGATGAGTGTTTTGATGGATGATGAGGTGTACTCTTGTTACAAACTAAGGCCGACTGTTCTCCAGATGGGATCCAACGTGAAACGATCAAAGAACGGACCAACGGCTTAACGCGACATCCGAACCACGAAGAGTGGCCACCGTGAAAAGTTGTTGCTGCTGCGCTGGAAGTTGAACCCAATTAGTAGTAACATAATTTTCTTTGTGGTAAAATAGGCTAAAATATAATTTCTTGGTTAATTCGGCCTCAAGCAAAGATGAAAACCTTCTGGACACATTTATTGTTGAAAAACTTTCCAACAGTCACACACCTCACAGAACACAAAACGACCCGTTACTCACCTCACCGCAAATATCACCTTACCCAGAACGAAAACGCCGCAAAACAACCGCCCAAAAAACCAATTAAGGTTACATTTTCCAAACGACAGCTCTGGATGAAAGAAACAGAACAGGTCACGCATTTTGGAGCACACGGCGGGTGACGCTCCATCAGATGTGACACGGACCGCAGAAGCAGTACGAGGACAAGACGCGTGTTCCGGGCGGACTCGTGTTCAGCCGGTCTGGAAACACGAGCCGGACACCGGCTATCGGGTGACGCGTGCCTGGAAGTCATGTGTCAACATGTGGAGTTGGCCTCAGGCGTTCTTGCTTTGAGGAAACTTTTGGACTGATTAATTCAGGTATTGAAAACTGTATGTTTGGATTAATCTTCCCAAATTTTTCGTACGGATTGGCTTTGTGGGCAGTGGATCAAACGAAATTTTTCTAGAATTTTGTTTTTCGAAGAAGGGTTATTGGACGATAGCAAAACCTCGAAGAAAAGAGTGAGTAGTGCAGGAAGAAAACAGTCGTTTAAAAATTTGAAGTTTTTGACACTAACTTACTCCAGATTCTCGAATCTTGTTTTCTTTTCAAATCAAAATGAGATCCGATAAGAAAACGGGAAATTTCAACTTCCGCGAACTGGGAGACATAGAACGGTATTTCATGAAGGTTTACCTTTTCAAGTATAAGTTCAACTTGTCAAATGATTACTAAATTCGATCAAACGTTCCCCAATGTCGAAGGCGTTTGAAACTTGTCAAAAACAAATCGCCGCAGGTCTTTGGTACTTTGATTGAATCACGATGTGACCACTAATATTGGGTCTTTTACAAGGGCCGGCTGTTCCCCAGATTGTGAACATAATTAGTTAGCCCAACGACCTCCACGGATCAACTTGTGTAACCTTCTCGTTTCTTTGGAGTCGGTTCAAAATCTTAACCGCAAAAGCATTTTATAGTGTAGACGAGATCATTAAATTGTTAGACTGTCCTATTGTTAAGATTTCCCGAGACAACAACAACCGTAGTTCGACACGCGCACGTGGCTGGTAAACAGGTCGCCAGCTGAGTGAAGTGTGTCAAAGTCAGCTGTTGATGAGGATGACGTCACGTGAACACACAGAGTAAGCACGACTTGACAACAATGGTTAGTTGCATTACACCGAGGATCTGCTTCCTCCATGGCACCGCTGTCAAGGACGATGGAGTGTTTATGTTCATGTAAATGCACTGGGGTTGGGTAACCTGCCTGGCACTTGTTACTCGAGGGTTTTCCGCTCTTTGTGCCTTTGTGAACGCTGTTGTGAGAGTTGAAAAGAAATATGGAGATGGGTTCGAGTTCCGTGAAGGTGACTTCGACTATTTTTAAACTCTGGGGGAAATTTAGTTAAATTTTTAGAAGATTTGAAACGTTTTCCGTCGTTGGTGAACTTTTTAAGAATTAATAATCAAAAGTTGTTATTGTAATGACACTTGGCCAACACTCTAAATATGAAAGAGTGAACACCACTCCCAAAAGAGTCAAATTAGAACCAATCAATGTGACTTCAACACCCAAAAGACCGAAATTTCACTCTTTCTGAGTGGCTTTCACTCCTTCATTTTAAAATGTAGTGATACTTTTCCGAAACACCAACTATGACTTATAACTTAGCAGTAAATGACAGAGCTGTGGCCTCCCCCGACTAAATTTACCAATTTGCGGTAAACCATTACTGACACTAGCATCAAAATCCTCTAGTATTCAGTAAATTACATTAGTAAAAGCCATTCTGATTCACGAGACAGAGAAACTTGAAGGAAGGGACATTAGAGTCCATCTCGGACTCTATCGCCTCTTTATGAACGTATAAACTAGATTTTACTGCATATGAATGGTTTAAGCATCTGTTAGTCCTTGACCTTTTTAGTCTACAACTTTCAGATGTGATAATTATTGACTAATAAAATGTGCTTAACGACGAAGTTTTACAACTGTACGGTTTCTTTTAAATGTTCGAAGAAATATAGGTTCTAAGTCAGTTGAACCAATATGCATTCAATGAAATGCATGCTTGTCAACTGACTTGTGGGCCACCCTATATATTCGAATTTTGAGTGTTGCTTACGCATATTTTAGACGGAGCGTGCATTAAATTCATTATAAATTGACTGACATTCTCACTAAAAGGGTATTATTTATTATAGTGTCACCATGGCCATATATGTGAAAACATAATTGCCTAAACTGGTTTTAAAATCAGCCGGAAACATCAAAAGATTGGTGTGAAAAATCCGTACAAATGATCCTTTTGCAAATTGCTATGTTAACTTCGTTAACCAGCAACATTGGTTCACCGGATGTGTCCTTTGGAGGAGAGAGGTACCAACTTCAGTATTTCTTACTAAAAATGGTTTTTGGCTATAAAACTGCATTTATGATCCGATTCCGATGAAGTTCGGTATGCACATTTATTTTGTTTGATTGATTAATTTTGTTGGCTTAGGTACACTAAATCACTAAATCACTATTTGAGATGCCGACCACTCTCATGAGGGTATTTTAAGGCAAATATGTGGTGAAGGATGAGTGTGATGAGTGGTAGTAATGAGTTATGAGGTGTAGTCTTGTTACAAACTAAGGCCGACTCTTCCTTAGAATGGGTCATTAATTAATAGCCCAATGACCAATGGAAATACAAGGACCAACGGCTTAACGTGACCACGCAGGTGATGGTCTGATATGTCTAAACGATGGTGGTTGATGCGGGTATCATCAGATGATCACTGAGACTATCTGAGCCGCTTTAGACCTATATCATCCTCAAAACCTGACCTCCATGAAGCTGGATTACAGGACCACGCCACGAGTCCCAGTCAACCAAGTATACTCGAAATATGATCCCAGATACAGTTGTATAGCATAAAACCCCAATTTCGGGAACCACAGTCCACAAGACACTAATTTACCCTCCCCTATCTCTACGCTTATAGGAAATTCGGGGCTAGGGTTGACGGCAGCGCTTGTGACTAAGTTTCTTCAGTAGACACGGCTGAAAGGCTGTCACGGTTTGTACCTTGGATTAACTGTCTGACAGCGCGCATCTGGGTGACATACTTCCCCAGCCTTCGCAGTGACACGCGCTTCCTATACCTTCACCGTGCTCACCGTGCGGCCTTCATGCGACACCAAAGTGTTACAAACTATAAAGGCTGCACCTGAGTGGTATTTTAAAACTATTTTAAATCTGGAAAAATGCCTCATGAGAACTCTAGAGGAGAAAAGAGTTTGGAAAACAAAGCAGTTGCTTAAGAGTGCGCAGCAGTGGCTGTGACCTTGAATCTCGTCCCATGAGAGCAATGTAAAAACATGCATTTTCGTGGGACACGCTTACAGTTTCCATCGGATTTCCATGAAATAAATTTTGTTGTAAAGTGAATTAAATGTTTTAGTGGCTCCGCTCAGCTGAATTTTTATTTTCTCCCTCATAATACCGTGACATAAAGCCAAAAGTTGAAGAAATTTTGCATTTGAATATCTTAGTATGAAACTAGTGGTATTTTCGAAAAATTTGTCATTGGAGTCACTGCTGAGTACCTCGTCATCTTTCTAAAAAAAATTTTCAAGATCTAATGAAAATTGTATGCGTGACGTATTTCAAGAAAATGCTTGTTTACATTGTTCTTATAGTACAAAAACAAAATGGCCGGCAAGTACTGTGCACTCTAAACTGTCTACAGACTTTGCTAAACATGTCATAAAAGGATCGTACGCTCTTAGGTCTTATCTGTTTTCAAAATGTATCATATTTTTGGAAGAAAATTATAAATATTAGCTCTGCGCAAACAGGTTTTCGAGCTCTCGTAAAATTATGTGTTTAGTAATTTTCAGACTAACTGCTTGCCCAGCTAATTAAATATGTTGTTCAAGATTCTCTAGTACTATGCCAACTTCAAGTTCAACCAATCGTTACTTTTCTCAACTCTCGATACCTACTCATTACAATTGTAGAAAATTCATTATGCCGGTGCTATTACATAAACATAGAAATAGATATACCTTTCTACCGGTTATTGTGTTCAAAACTACACAACGTTTCAAAAGGTATAAAAACTCCTCTCGTTATCAAGTAAAACTTAAAAAATTCTAAACCTTAAAACTAGTACAATTTACTACATATCCCAAGACTTATTGGAAATTAAATGAAATTTGTTTATTCCATGCATAAATAAGTACAATAATATTATCAATTTTTATATTGGAACTACTCCCCCAAAAATACTTGTAGAGATACTTGTGGATCCTGGAGGTTTTAGAATCAACCAAAGTCAATTAAAATATGGTTAGCCACAAACTCCGTACTTTTACATATTATACTATCGCTTTCCAACCAGCTGTTTTCAAACTTGCCACCAGCTGTTTACACGAGATCAGCTGTTTCGGATGATTTATCCCAGCTGTCACGCGGCGCCCGCAACCCCTCACCACGCAGTAACTACCCCGATCACTCCCCAGCCCGCAACGGCACATAGTGGCGGCGTGACAAATGTCCAACTCTCTGCCTCTTCTACCCACCCAGGGCCGATATACAGCCAAAACAAACCGTAAACCCACGAGCAGCTCGTAGAATTTGGTTAGCTAGATGAATATTTTACGCGGGAACCAATTTCGGCCCCTGGAGGTGCTCTTTGATGTGATTCTGGTTTGGAGGTTGTTAAATGGAACAGGTTTTCGATTGTTGCTGGCTGAAGGCAAATACACCTTGGAGTTGATTAATTTAGTGATTTTGGAAGAATTGTTAGGTATTTGTTAACTTCGTTTGCAAGTCCGATGAGATTATATTAAGTTGTAAGCTAAATTTGTAATCGATGTTAAAACCTGTTGATAGTTAATCGAACAACGTAAATATACAAGATGGGTTTACGATCCTGCGTGTTTTTGTGTGATTTTGGGAAAACTTTCAAATTTAGTAATGATTTATTAGAAGAAACACTCATAGGGTTTTTATGGTCCTGCGTGTTTTTGTGTGCTTTTGAGAAATTTAGTTATGATTTATTAGAAGAAACACTAATTTCTGCACATTAAAACTTGTTTACTGGCACCGAAAAATATGTTAATCAAACTGCACCTAAAACGTGACTTTACATATATAATTAAATACATTACATACACACAAACATTTAGTTCTGGAAACAGTTGATTAGGAATAATTTGCTGTACTAAGTGGTAAATATACTAAATACTAAAAATAAAGCACAATACAACATTTATATGCTTGGCTTAGGTTCTTAATTTTGCAGTATAACTATTAAAACTATCGTTTATAACTCGTCCCAAAAGCGCCTTTTTTCAGGGCATAGCTAAATCAATGTTTCCTTGTTCGTCATACTACGGAAAAATGCAATTTCTGTGCTAGTTAAGAAATATTAGAAATATTTACAGTAGTTATAAAATATTTACATCTTAAATTAAATATTTTTATTAAAAATGAGAATTTAGTAGATTTAGTATAAAATGTTTTTAGCCAGGGGATAATGAGGCTTATCTCGAATAAAATAAAACATGGAACATTTTCACTCCGCTGAAGAGGGGTCGTGAGAGGAAAGAGTTGGCGCTTTTCTCAAGACTTGGAAAGTGATAACCCTTGAGACAGTGAGGGCGAGGGGTGGGTGGAGGGGTGCTATGAGAGATGTTTCCATTAGGGGGTAATAAAGTGCCTGATAACAACAGTAAGAGTACAACCCCTCCTTCCCCTCCAGGCAGGGTGACACCTGAGTAACCCTCCCCCCTCAGCAGCACCCCTAGCTCCGTGGCGGGGGGGGATAATCTGATTGTCACCAGAGACTTTTCTACTTGTCGGCTAAAAATTTAACAACTTGGCATGAAAGGTACATAGTATTATCAAAGAATATATTAGAAAAATATAGAAGGTACTTAAGCTTCATACTAGATAGTGTGTTTAACCCGTTAGTGCCTAGAGTTGCCATATGGACACAGTACACTGAGACAGTGAGTGCTTGTGAAGCATGTCAGCATGTAGAGCATCTGGGCTGATACGGGTTAAAATCTGTACTATCTTAAATGTTTTGAAGGGTAACAAAATATTAAAAGTATTCATCAAATGACTTTAAGCGTACAAATACCGGCATTCCACTAAATGTACAAACTGAAAACTTGTTAGGGTATTCCAAACAGGCTGTAAAATGTTCTTACATACTAAATTTGAACCTTTGGGTCAACTTTTGCTTAATTTTCCTATTATTTCCGAAGTAATTTGGTGTCCTTTAATTACTTGATCGATAGGTGCACTGCTAATGCAAATCGCTTCTTTGACTATAATTTAATGCTAAATTTTTTAGGTGCAAAAAGGTGAAAAGCTTTAGGCGAATACATACTTCTTTATTGAAATATCCTCGTAATTTGTAAATTATAATGATCCTAAATTCCGTCGTGACACAGTCCCCCCACCCCACCACCGCGGTAGGTGATGAGACGTGACGAATCAATGGTGGGGTGAGGTTTGTGGAGGGGGTGAGGGGATGCTGTGCAGTGACGTGGAAGGGGAAATGACCCGAATGATGTTTATACCACTTGATGCGAATTCAATTCCTCAACCGACGGCAAAGGTTTATTGCAATACTAAATCTCGCATTTTACTAGCAACCTTATCATTTATAGTTCACGGTATTCACATACAGAACTCGCTATCTGTGAATGTTTCTGCTTTTATAGTGTCGCTTATCTATTGTTTACTATCGGAGTTGTGTTGTTGTTTCACGATTTTAGTGTTTTTAGTTGAGTTCATAATATACTTTTACTAAAATATACTTTGTAACAAAGATGTTTTTGAAATGATAACGTTATAGGTTTCTTGTATTATTGGAAAATATCATTATTGGCTTTAAAATCTACGATATTTTTTATTTTAAAATTCAAATATAACTATAAGATCAAACAACGTACGTGATCGGTATCAAATCGATAATCTCTAACTTGTTTGTTAAGGTTTTAGTTGTATTGTAGAAGTATCTGTTTTTAGATTAAATTTTTAGATATATTTTAGATTTTTGGAAAAGTTATAGATTATCTACTGTGCACTATAAATGGTTCTCAATCAGTATTACGATAACATTTTTCAAAATCACTTTATAATGTAAATTTAAGTATTTTATTAATGTCCGTGTTTTCCTTAACTGGTGTCGAGAAATATGAACTCTTCCTACACTAAACCACTGAAAAATATGAAAATACCTGAAGAACTTATGAATTAATAAAGATGTCAAAACAATAGTAATCGAAAATAAAACAACTTCCAATAATTTATATAGGAAAATACTAGAGTCTTTAAGGTTCCCTAAAATGTTGTTACCGAGAGGTTTTGTTTATTTTAACTATTTTAAAAACAATTCATGTAGAACATCAACTGCCAAAACTCTTCCAACTGTTCTAAATCTCTTCAAAACTGCCAATTTCAGTTATTAAAATTGAACTATACAATTATATCTTTATTGAGGACAATACTTATTTTGTAAGTTTGAAATATTCTTACATATCATATCATATATATTATATTCTTACTAATTATGCTTAGCTCTCCATATCATTCGCGTAGGTGTTCAATTTACCTTCCCCTAAATTCTAAACTTACTTCAGCCACAACACCAAGCCTAGCACATCCAGACTCCCACAGTTATGACCGATAAAACCCACCGTCCCAGCAACAGACGACCTACAAGTCACGTGGCTCTTCTCACGCGTTTGTATTCCGGGATGTTTATAGGTGCGCGATGACAAGTCATATAGTGCGAGTGTGACTGGACTGTTTCAGTGTCGTCAAGTTGGCAACCACTGGGCGAGATAACGGAAGCGGCCAATCCCTGCCTGCAGCCAGCGCTAGTGCAGCCAACCTCTGGGAAATGGGACTTGTTCGCGCGCCAGCGGACGTAACTGTTAATGTGTATCGAAGTGACGGGTGTGAATAAGAACCACGCATCGACGAGCTGGCAGGATTAGTCGTGACGTTTGGAAGAAAGTTTACGATCGGCAACAGAATGCATGACGTTGTTGCAGGAACATGTGGTTGACTTCGTGGTGGTTTTGTGCTAGCGTTCTCACTGTTGGACAGGAAAACTGTTCACTAGACATGAACAATGTATTCGATTGTTGAACAATTGAGCCCTTTCTTACAGTGAATCTGACAATTAGAGGAAAATATAGTCAACGAATAGTTGGTTACCATCCCGAAAGACTGCTTCAAGCACTAATTTTTCTAGAAGGTACAGCTAAAATGAGAGCAAGGTAAAGATTATATAACTTTTAATAAATTGGATCCACCTTAGGTGAAGTTGGTTTAATACTTGAGGCTCCTTTAGTTGAAAACTTATCGGTAACGTTCATCCATTCTTTATGACGAAACTTTAACAACGATGTAAACTTTTCCTTCCGTGTAGTTTTCCGTTCAAGCACAAGTTGTGAAATTTAACAACGTAATTTTGAAATAAGTAGTTTTTAAACGATCCCTGCTGATGTTGTAGCTTACGTTTATAAAGTGAAATTCCTGCGGGCAAAAATTAAACCTAATAGGTACTTGTTGAAGACTCCTTTTAAGACCCTAAAAACACTTTCAGCGAATTGTCCAAAGAAAACTATAACGAAGAAATAACAAAAAGTATCTTGTTTCGTGTACGTCGCAACCAATGAATACAGAGAAGCACTTTTATTTTATTCTGTGTTCGCTGGTCGCAACCAATATAACACAGAATGGTACTCTAGCGTGTGGTGTCAGTCGGTATCTAGTCGTCATTACGGGGACAAGAACACAACTCGGGTCTCTGCGCACGTGACCGTACTCACAATGGCGACTCTGCACGTGTGTGTGTGTGAAGTATATGTGTGTGTGTGTCCCCTCGCTGCATCGGGGACTTTGCACCCTAATTACCGCCAGTGCGTGCGGCGCATTGTACATTTCGTTACGCAAGATTTCCCCTTCCTCCCCCTTTTTTAACCCCGCAGGTTTCCGGTGTTTTTAAAGGGCGCATTTAAATGTCGTGTGTGAAACGTGTTTTGAATTTTATGAGCTGTTTTTGTGAAATTGTTTGTACACTGCGTGCTGTCGGGTTGAATTTTAATTAGATGGTGAAAGGGTGGACGTTTTGTTTTTGTTGTTTGGAAACAGGTGGAAAGGTACTTACTTAAAATAAATAATTTGCGAGGCCTTTTGTTAGCAAAACAGCCATCTCAATTAATTAATTTTGTTGCCCCTGAATGGTTCCTTGGGGAGCAAAATGCCTCGAAAATAAATTAATTAAAGTATTGGCTTTTGAATTTTATTTTATACAATCATTTAAGTGAAAAGAAATATATTTAGTGATAGACACAGTTGTAATCTTGTATGTACGCAAACATAAAAAATAAATTCATAATATATTATATAAACATAGGAAAACATTGGTTGCTATAATTATTGACTTCTGTTGTTTGATTCATCGTAAACTATATAATTGGTTTAAACTTACAATGTTTTTGTGTATATACTTGTGGAAAATAGCCTTTTGGCAATTTTATTTAAAGTAATGTATACAAATCGCTATAAGTAGCGAGTTGCAAAGTTATTTCCGAAAAAGTTGTTTTATAAAGAAAAATAGTTTTACTAAACAATCAAACAAAATCTTCAGTGTTTCAAACAATTTCAGAAGTTAATAGTGCTGAAAGCCTAATCACCTTTGCAAATACTTGAAATTTCCTGAAGTAGCTAAATAAGGCTCTCCAAGTAAACGAGGAATTTTACTCGACGCCTTTTCATTTCCTTTAAATTAACTGGAAGACGATGGAGAAGCGGAGTGAGTTGTTTAATTTTCAATTTCCCGAAGTGATTAGTTTCTTTGCCGCCAGGAGAGCGGAATCCGGCCAATCAGCGAGGCGCTGAGCCTGTTACCACTAGCGCTCCTTGCGGTAGTGGCACAAACCAAACACTCCGTTCTAGCTTTATGGGGCGAATCCTTAAACTTCACGCTTGTCCAGACCGCTGATTTAATGCGCTTTTATAATAATCAATTAACTAACACTATCGTGGTTTGTTTGACATGAGTATTTTATGCGAAGCTCTTATTTTGAAACATAAAATGTTCAGTTTAAACATTTAAAATGTATATAAAAATACAAATGTAGCTTTTACTGAGCGTTTTTATCTATTAGTAAAGTTCCAAGCTATTTTAGATTTAAATACTTAAAACAAGTTCGGCAGATAAAAGCCGTCAAATGGTTTCATTACGAACAAAATGTTTGATGTCAATTATTATTGTTACTTAAATTGTAGACTCAGTAGAAACACGTGAATTACGTTTACATCGTTTTGAAAAGTAGGCTTTTGTTTGTGCCCAAACTCTTTTCACCCTTTCGGAATGATATCCTTTTCCTTCAGTCCAGACTAGTCCTCCCTTTTTGTAACTCCCCCCTGACTGACTTTCAAATTAATCACTTTTTGTCGAAATGTGTTTCTATCAGCATAAATATCCGTTTGTGTATCTGCCGCTATAAATCTTCTTCAACTGCCGCGATCCAGTAAATTGTTTCTACTTTCGCCTTACTTCGAGTTTCAAAAATCTCAAAATTTGCTTTGTTGGTCTAGCAAAATAATGCTTGACGATATTTTTAAGTGAAACATAAAAACATTGACTTAAAAGAAAACGAGCTGGGACAGGAATTTGAATAATATCTACATAAAGTTACCTCTTAAAATAATGTGTACAACTGCTAATGTAATAGCTGACATAATTTTGCCATTTCCATTTTTAGTATAGTATTTACCTGGTGAAATGGTAAATTTCCTTATAGGCCACATTCGTAATCCCCAATCATCGTTTACGAATTCCATGCATCAAAAAATAAAACCATGTTTCAAGTCCTCAATCTAGTTATTAACTATATTTTCTCCGTTGAAAAGCAACTAAGAACCACAACTGACAGCTGTGACGAGTTATTATTGGAACAAAGTGTGCTTAACTCTGAAGTCGAGAGCACGTGTGTGATAAACGTGTAAAAGTGGTAGAAGAGGCTTTGAATGTCGCCGCGAGAAATGACTCTGAGTGCTCGAGTTCTGAAGTTAACCCCTTCCCCCCTACCTTCATTTAACCTCCCCCCCTAACATCCCCTCCACACATGTAACCCCCCCCACCACTCCGTCGAGCTACATTAACCGTTGACTTTACTGGCTGCTAATGGCAGTATCACTTTCACATCGTGTGATTATTTTGGATCTTCTCGAATTGCTACTTTTTGAATATAAATATTTTACGTCAAATGTTTTATTTATTTTGAACTTGTTACACAAATACTAAATGTGAGAACAGGGATAGTAATACAAGGATAAACTAGAGAGAAAACATCAGAGCAAAGACACAGGGATAAACTAATAGTGTTCCACAAGGATGTGTTTTGGGGCCTTTACTGTTTCTATTTGCCAAAACGATTGAATCTTTGATTGGGAAGCCTAACCAACTCATTATACTTTTTGTTGTGACGCAAATATGTCTATCGAATAAAAATGCTTCAATTTAAATACTAAAAAGGGATTGAACGTAGGGTTAACTTTTGGAATAGTATGTGAATCATGGAATACTACACTGATGGCAAACCTCTATGGAAAAAGAATTGGACAAATATATTATGTATCTTGAAAGGTTTGTGAGAAACAAAGGTATGAATGAAATAGATCTTTAATATGGAGGCCACAAAGGGCGTTAATAAAGAATCAATAAAAAACAAGTTGGGGCATTATGAAACACTATAGAACTGGTAAACTCTGCTTAGAATCTAGTCTTTCGAGTATTCTAGTGGTGCACATTGCTTTATGCCAAACATGTCTAGTTCTTTTAATCACACTTAAGTCTAATCATACAAAATCAATTGAATGAGCACTTTCATAAGTACTAAACCCACTCAACCCGTCGTAGTTACGTTCAGTTAAAGCAAATTTAATTTATTAATTTCCCGAAACAAATTTCAACAGTGAAAGTATTGCCAATCATGATTACCGCACAGACAAAAATGTGAATTAATTCGGAGGAAGTAGATTGAGGGAAAGCGTGGCGGCGCGGGGAACGCAGGTAAATTGAGGAGCGAAAGTGAAGCTCTGGGTGATATGATGCTTCCTCCTGGACCGTGACAAGTAGCGTCCCCTCATCCTAACAGAACAAAAATACTTTAAATACTTGAATTTGAGAAGATTGTTAAGTATCTTCAAACGCCACCTATTTTTCCAAGACTTCCCAGGAGAGAATCCCGAATGGCTTTTTCCTAAGCGGGTATTTCGTCCCCCTTCCCCCAAAGATATGCTCTCTTAAGTGTGCGCAATAGTGGCCTTGAATTTCTTCCCATAAGAACAAACTCAAAACAACTGTAAAACAAGCATTTTCTTGGGACTTTTCACACCTACAGATTTGATCGGATTTGTATGAAATACGCTTTGTTTTAAAGTGCATAAAACTTTTTAGTGGCTCCGCTGAGCCAAATTTTCATTTTTCAGTTAAAAGATTGTGATATTTATCTAAAAATGTTATAGAAATGGCCGATACTGTGTCAATTGTATGCAGCGAAATAAAAATTTCTTTCAATCTTTCAAAAGGTCTACAGGCACAAAACAGGTAATTAATGTTATTAAGTAATGTGCACTTTTCAAAACTGAAAGAAATGTGTCCTAAACAGAAGAAAATACTTACAAAATATTTATTTACTTAGAAGTTTAAATTATCTTTAAACCCACATTTTACACCTATTTTTCCAAGATTTCCCAGGAGAAAATCCCGAATGACTTTTTCCTAAACGGGTATTTCGTCTCCTTCCCTCCCCCAAAGATACCTTTAATCAAGACAGAAGAAATAGACATTTAGTAGTTTCCTAATGAAGTTGTTTACTTAAACTTTATTTAATTCATCCTAATGAAGCTCTACTTAGTACTGTGACAACGAGGGAATCAGCGACACTGGAGGAAATGAGTTGTGAGATGTGCCGCAGTTTCCTGAGCTCGTCAGTGAGAGTGTCTTATCAGTGCGCATTAGCGAGTGCCAAGTACTCAAACTTTTCACCTGAGTACCTCCCTCCTCCCCACCCCACCCTCTCTCCAACGGCTGCAAATTACATTTGACAGATAAGAGATAAGAGTTAATGCACATAGGTTTGAACAGAAATATCTTTGAGCAGAGGAGTGAATAACCGTTTCAAATTTAGGAAAGCAAGTACGTGTCTCTTCCATGAACTAAATACACAACTGTAGTGATTTTAGAGTTAGTATACGTATAACCTTGTATCCAGCTGTAGGTTTTCTTAACATTTTCAATAATATTCACCATGATTAGTCTTCGATCTCGTAGCTTCGTGGATACTTTATACACCGATAGAATAGTGTTCCACAGGGATCTATTTTGGGGCCTTTACTATTTTTTTGCCAAAATCTTTGCTAGGAAACCTAATCAACCCATGATGTGTTTTGTTAAAAATCATGAATCGCAAAGGTTTAATTTGTCGTGCCTTATATTTCACATAAATTTATTTTGGTTTTTACCATCACCGGATCGAGATATGAAAATTGAATGGAACATCATACTATTCAATATTCTCCGTGAATTAGTCTTCGCTCCCTTAGCTTGGTGGATACTTTATAAACTGATTGAATAGTATCCAAAGGGATCTATTTTGGGGCCTTTAATATTTGTATTTGCCAAAATCCTTTATAGGGAAGCCTAATCAAACCATTATATTTCTTGTTTTATAAAATCATGTTCCCTTCCTTATCTTTTGATACATCAATTGTTCCTATACGTTTCTATAGATCGACGAAACATTCAATAGAACCATCAACATTCTCTCCTCATCCTTATTCCTTAAAATTTTCATTAATATTCACCATGAATTAGTCTTCACTCTCGTAGCTTGGTGGATACTTGATAAAAGGATAAAATAGTGTTCCACAAGGATCTATTTTGGGGCCTTTACTATTTCTATTTGCCAAACCATTGAATCTTTTATTGGGAATCCTAATCAAACAATTATATTTCTTGTTTTATAAAAATCATGTTCCTTTCCTTATCTCTCGAAACATCAACTGTTCCTAGGTTTCTTAGATCGACGATCAATAGAACCATCAACATTCTCTCCTCATCAGCAAACACCAGGCCGAGTTGCATCACCCTTTCATCCAGCCGACAATAGTTCTCGATTCCAAACAGTGAGCACAGAGATCATTTGCAGCTCAAGTGGTGTCTGTGTTGCCTACCGAATCACGCGCTTACATCACAGGCTACATTGTCACTGTGACTGATATGATGCAACGGTCGACGTGATGTCCGAACCACGGGTATGGTGATTCAGAGGGTTTCGCAACCGGGGGCTTCTATAGGCCGGCGTGAAACACACTGAGTGGATGATTGGCGGAGTTGGTCGCGTGAAGTTGGGAAAGCGCTCTAGGGGGTGGGGTGAGGGGGAGATGATGTTTATTGAATGACCGTAGGAAACAGAGTAATTGATTTCAACAGGGAACAAAACTGTTTGCTAAGAATCGTTGTTACGCCGTATTGTTGGTATGGGTGGTCGAATTTTCTTGATTTTGAATACCAAGTTTCATCAAGATAAACGCAATTTGTAAGGCAAAAACAACTATTTTGGGTGTTTCTTCCTCTATTGGGAAATCTTACAGTTCAATTAGCAGAAGATGGCAAGGATTCAGGGTGGTGCTAATGGCTATGCGCAAGCTGTGTTTTGAACTTTGGGAGAGTCATTTCGATGGTAAGTCCTTGTAATGCTAAGTTCTTGTGATGGTAAGTCCTCGTTATGTATTGTAAATTTATCGTTGAGTTGGAAAGGCAGGAGGGGTGGAACGGTTTAGGTTCTTGAAATAATCTCTCAGTTGAAGTGGCATCAAACTTTCTCCGAAGCAGCCAATTTCGCTGATAATTGGACAAGATATTTAAACTTTGCTTTTCATTATGTCATGTTCGGATAGTGTTTAAGCAAAGGTTACGTGTAAAATACGTACAGTTGAATATGTATACTTTACTATTGGTGGACCATTGTACTTTTCGTATTTTGAACTTTGAGACCGTCGGAACCGTCAGTTTTTTTGAATTTTTAATGATTTATTACGACATTATACGGCAATATCATTAATCTGAAGGGTATTACGAGTACTATTATTATTCAAGTACAGGCCCAGTAAGACCACATGAAATAGGTCAATGCCGTCCTGACAAGTCGGCTCTTCTTTGTGACTAACTTCATCCTTTCGGAATGAGATCTTTTTCTTTCATCAGTCTAAGCTAGTACTCTCCTTT
Source organism: Matsumurasca onukii (assembly GCA_018831715.1). NCBI lineage: Eukaryota > Metazoa > Arthropoda > Insecta > Hemiptera > Cicadellidae > Matsumurasca > Matsumurasca onukii. Next base: position 7,523,944 of record CM032060.1, on the reverse strand, counting down.
TAGTAACTCGGAGTATAACTACCATAATCGCAATAACGTTTTCAGCAAACATTTTAGAATTTAGCCTATTTTTGTCTACGCTGGTGGGGATTTGACTAGTGATTTAACAAGGTTTGTAGGTATCACACATGGCCCAAGCTCATGCGTCTGCTTCGGGAATCGACCCCGTGACCTTGCTCACTGCAAGCTCTGTTCTGCTAACTGACCCACGATTCATCTATATTAGGCTAAAGTAACCCAACAATTATCAAAGTAAACACATTAGTCCAACGGCATACACCTATTACATCCATGAGAGTTCTCAAAGATTTTTCCAATCAACCCAAGCTCCTCCATGACTAACGTGTGATGACTGCGGAAACTAGACTCGCTAACATCTCTGTTTCTGCAACGCCAGCTGGTGCGGTGCCGGTTGTATAACCCACGCCCAGATATGCTAGTCACGGTATAGTTAGCGCTGCTAGAGTGTACCAAGTGTAATTTAACCTGTAACCCGTCGTGTAAAATTACACCCTGTCACAATTCCAACTGTTTCCTTGTTGTGAGATGTGCTTTCACCACCCGAGCCACCCTGCCTTCTCTCAGTAACTCACTGTCTTTCTTGCACTGGTGACTGCGAGTTCGATCCCCGCAGTCACCACTGACAAAATATGTGACTTTGCGGTAACGCTAGGTAAAGATCGAGGTGGAGTGGACTTTGTAGTCCTACCTTCACCTCGTTAAACAAGATAAATTTTATCTTGTTTGAAGGTTGACAAGTTGAATTATTGTTTTGCACTCTTTTAGGGCTATACGATGGCCACTCCCGTGGTTCGGAAGTCACGTTAAGCCGTTGGTCCATTTCATTGGGCATTGGGCTATTAATTAATGACCCAATCTGGGGAACAGTCGGCCCTAGTTTGTAACAAGACTTCACCCCATCATCCATCAAAAACACTCAACACACTCACCCTTTCATCCAATATTCACCTTAAAATACCCTCTAGGAGTGGTCGGTGTCAAATCAAAGTAAAGTAAGTATACTTTTAAGAGGGTTCACTCCCACTTTATATGCTCGTAGATGCTTCAGATTTTAAAGGATGTATATATTTTGGAATTTTATGTAGAACCGAGTGTCCCCAAAAGCTCCAGGGACACAACAACGTCCTGACCATACGGTAAAGGCCAGTTAAATGAGGATTCACATGTTATAAATTTTAGCTCGTCAGGTTTACTGAAAGGTTTTTCGCGTTTTTTCATCTGCATTCGGTACTCTTATTTCAAGTTTACCTACTTTTTAGCCACTATTTTGGCCAAACGTTGTCGGATAGGTGTTAATTGACTGGCAGCGACGAATACACTACCGACCGTTGTCTGAGGCGGGTTTGAACCTGCGAACTTCGTGCGCTTCCAACTCAGCCACCACGCCGCGAAAACTCTCCAAACAGCGAATTCGCCCTGATTTATGAACGCGTTGTTTTGAATTCTCTTAGGTAGAGATAACATTTTGTCAGGTGTTGCCGGCGGTGTAGGTCTGTGTTTGCGAGGGATCGGTCGGCGGTACAAACGCCTCGTGAGAGCAAAGTAAACAAACTTCATACGTAGACATCACACACAGTCTGGGTGTTGAAGAACATCTCCAGACCCGCCCACTCCTCTACACGGATAGTCATTGACTAGAGAGGTGCTTTAGAAGTGCAGGGGAATATAGACGTGCTTCTTATAGAACGCAACGTGTTTACAGAAAGTGCAATTGACATAGTCCGTTCAAGAAGTTGTTAAATTGTCAACAAACAAAGTGTTTTTGAAAAACGAAGATTTGTTGTCATTTATTTTTAATTTGGATTTAACCAAACCTCTTCAGTGTTGAAAACTACTTCGTTAACGAAATCACTGTGGTAGACACAAGCTATCTCCTGCACCACAGCTCCACCCCCTGCTTCCTGTCGTGTCGTGCCTGGGGTCGATGTCCCTTGGGGGTGTCTGTCAGGTCTGGTGGCGGTTACACCCTCTGCCGGGAGTGTCGACTGATGGGTGAGCCATCTGGCACCCGTCTGTAGTCGGCCGGTGTCACATCCTTCACGAGGAACTATGTGGGCTAAATGTAGGATATGGCAGGTTCTTTGTCAAAACGTCAACAGAATTTATTGTTTTATTTAATATTTTGACGTAAATTTCGGATTTTGTTACAACGGATAAATGTGCTCTGCGGTCTTAAAGATCCTCCATCAATACATTTGACTCGGTTAAAACGTACATCCTGTGATATTTCACGGCGTTGACCGCATAATGATCAACATAGCCATTCCAGACCACTACAGCCAACGGGCGGTATTAGCCATGAACTAGTTTACCTAGAAAAATGTACTCTGCAAATGTACATAAAACAAGTATTTAATTGTCTTCTTATGTATATAATATGATAATACGCGACTCTTTATTCAACTTACTATTATCTTTTAATCGAGTGAAGTATCCAGTTGCTAAAAGTAAATTTCGCTCGCAAAAAGGTACTTTGCAGAACTATTCACAAGGCAAATCGTTCTTTGTTTGCGGTACATCGATTATTGTTAACAAGCTACTAGCCAAAATGCGTATCACTAGGCCTACGTTAGTTAATTCAACAATTAAGTCCTCGAATCGAATGTTAACTGAAATATGATGAGGAAGGGAAGGAACAAGTGGGTTGAGGACTCTTGTCTGGAGTTAGGAAAGTTGGCGGCGTTGAAGTACACAAGTCAAACAATGGACAAGGGTCAGAGCTTTGTAGTGAGTTTACAACTCGTCAGTCTGTCCAGCCCCGGGGCCGGAAAACTCAGGGAATATTCTAACAGGAGGGGGATTCTACTAAATCGATGGAAAATACTAATTCACAGTCATAGGCGAATTAAACATCGACAAATTAAAGAAGTGAAGCATACACGATCAGTTTGTTCATTCGTAACATCTAGTGAATCATAAGGTACGGAATGAAGTAACATCCTGAACTGAACTTAACTGGAGTGCCCGTGATGAACACAGCCATCTCTGACCACTACGGCCAACTAGACAATCCACGGCACGCCTTGAACTCCTTAGACGACAATCATTGTCACTTATAATTCCCAGTACAGTATATCGCACTACAATCGAATTTCATACGCTCAAGCTGAGTTTAAGAGTGCTCAGTACTTGTCGGCCATTTTGTTTTTGTCCCATTAGAGCAATGTAAAAACAAGCATTTCCTTGAGACACTTCACGCCTACAATTTTCATCAAATCCTTTTGAACTAAGTTTTATTTTAAAGATAACAATGCACTGCAGTGGCTTCGCTGACTAATTTTTTGAAAACTTTATTAGTTTACTATTGAAAACGGAAAATTCAAATGGAAAGTTTCTTTAATTTTTGAATTTTTGCCAAGGAGTTATAAATGCAAAAGTGGAAATTAGGCTCAGCGGAGTCACTAAAACATTTTATACACTTAAAAACAAAGTTTATTTCATAAATTTACGATGAAAACTGTAGGCGTGAAGTGTCTTAAGAAAATGCCTTTTTCACATTGGCTCTTTTTGACGAAATTGAATGTCATGGCCACTACTGCGCACTCTTAAGGTACCGAATGAAGTAACATCTGAACTGAACTTAACTGGAGTGCCCGTGATGAACACAGCCATCTCTGACCACTACGGCCAACTAGACAATCCACGGCACGCCTTGAACTCCTTAGACGACAATCATTATCACTTATAACTCCCAGTATCTTTACCTACATTCAAAATTCATAAGCTCAAGCTGAGTTTAAATACCCATAAATATCAGATCAAAACACTTTCCTAGACAGCAACTACAAAACAATAATCGCATCCCACACCACAATGAGTTCTCACACATAACAAACTATTATACACACAAATATTCACACGTCTTTGCTTGATTGTAACAGCTGACTGCCGGAATATCTCAGCTGTAAGTTACAGTTATTGTAGCTGGGGAAGCGGATTTTGTAGAACAAAGTTTCTGTTTAGTTGAACCACGTGTATCATAAACTCTCAGTCTCACCCTTCACATGAACGAGCAAACTTTTGTATAGTGGTGCACTCCACAGGAGTTATTTGTTCACTGAACTTAACTTGTCAACTCGGCTCTCGTACTGTGCTTAGTTACTTAGTGTTTATGTATTCTTGTGTTGTTATTTGACGGATTTTCCACAACTTTTCGTTAGTTATACGAATTACTCAACAACAGTTTCGAAGGTTGAAATGTTATTACGATGGTCTTCCATAGTTTTTAGTGAAGAAGAATAGTACGACGTTTCGGGATCTGGATTTTATCCCATCTTCAGGAGCGAAATTTGCGATTGCAAGTTCATTATGTTCAACAGTGTAGCCTTTAAGCTATCTAAAATATAGTGTATGCCATTAGACTGTTTTTACCTAATATTGTGTTATATTTACTACCACAGTTTTGTCTGCAGCTTTTCTAATTACTTTCTTTATTTTCAGGTATGTCCAATGCAAAAAAGGAAACCCTTTTTAGTAAGTAGACAATATCAAGTTAGACATATTATTGAAACCAACAAAACATGCGTGATACAGAAGAAATATTTGTTTATCTACGTGGTAACGTTAAAAAGGTAAAATTTGTTTGTCTTGTTTAACGAGGCGAAGTTAGGACTACAAAGTCCTCTCTACCACTCAACCTCGGCCTTTATCTAGCGTTACCGTATAGTCACATTACAAATGTAAGTGGTGACTGCGGAGATCGAACCCGCGCCAGTGATCAGCTCCGGAGTCGCGCACGATTCCAACCCGCCACGGGTCCGCTAAACGTTAACCGGATAATATCGAGTGGTATTGGTAATAATATCTTTACTATTTTTATGTACTGGTAAATACGCATGAGATTTGGATGGAATAGTTAAAACTCTGCTGAACATGTCTTTAATCTATTGAGATTTTGACTGTAAAGTCAAGCTTTATTTATGTACCATTTCTAGTTTTAACCCTATAAATCATCAAAATAATTATGATCAAAGTCCTTACCAGTCCAATCAACTGACTTCCGTAATTTTTTGCGTCAACTTTCACCGCCATACCTCACGCAGAAGCTTCTGTAATTGACAGTTGACAAAAACACGTGACAACAACAACAAGGTGGTCACATTTCGCACGCTTTCCTCCCGGCACCCACACGCGCAGTCACGTACAGTCACGTGACATCTCTACCCGGTCACGTGGTAAGGATGGCTGGGTGGTGTACCGGATCTCGCTGTGCACGTGTTGCCTTGTAGTGGACGTGGTTCTGTATAGGTTGTTGTGGTTTTTTAGAGTTTTCTTTTAGAGAGTTGTAAATAGTTTGCTGGAAATCACTGAAAATTGGGTCCGCGTTACGAAAAAGGGGTTCAATTTTGTTCTTACGTTTTGGACCGTTTTGGCAGTATTGGACCTGACATTAAATTCTGTGACAACAAACCATGTAAAACATGCGTTTTGTTTAAACACTTCAATTTAATTATTTTCACCAGATTTTAGGAAGTTTTCAAAATGCTCTACTTGGCAGTGACTTTACTGAGTAGATTTTCCAATTTCCCATGTATGTAACATAAATCAAATTTGGTATTTGGACATGTGGTATTTTGTTCCTTTTTTAACTATTTAAAAATATTAAATAGGTCGCAGTCATTTTACAAAAATAAAGGTTTGAGAAATAACGTTGAGTTATTAAAACGACTATTTAAAACATTTTAATAAGTTAATCGTTATCTTTCAGAAAAATAATAAAAACGCTGAATTAATCATCAAGCGTGGTTGGTTTGGTTAAACGAAAGTTAATTCTATTCAACTTTGGAAATAACCATAAAACAACTAATATAACAAGTTAAATGATAATTCCAAGTGACTTGCAGTGGAAAATAAAACCCATACAATTACAAAATAAAACTCGAACAACGAACTTAAACAGAAAAATTAACATTTAGAACAAACCCAAACTAACGAACCAAATCAATCAGAACCGAATGACAAGGTGAAAACTCCCACACTGGATCAGATTAAACAGTTAATTACCAGTCCTAATCCAGTGGCAGGACATGACGTCGGTGCTGGAGCCTCCATAATTGACAGGTGATACATGGAGGTACATGGATCAATGGAGGAATGAATCAGAGGCTGTCCAGCACAAGATGGATGCGGTGGTGGAGTTCACGCCTACACGCTGATGGTGTGGAGTAGAGAGAGGCATGGAGCTCGGCTAGATGAGGTTTAGGAACGAGAAAGTTGGATGGGAAAATTGTATGATGTAAAAAGTAGAATTTGTCTTATTTGACAAGGCGAAGGTTTTTATCCACCGTCACCGTATAGTAACTTTACAAATTGTAAGTGGCGACTGCGGGGATCGAACCCGCGCCACCAAAGTGACAGTGACGAACTCCGTCTATTTTTCGAGGTGTTCTACAACAAATTTGTGATTGCTGGGACACATCAGTGAGATATTTGGGCGAGTTGAGTGTCTCCAAGTCATAAAAAGGGATTAAATTGTAAACAAATAGTTTTATTTACAATTGTTGAAAGTTATGGGCGGGGAAAAAGTTGATTTTGTAAAAATACGAGTAATACAAGCTGGCTTTTATTATTTTCCAAAATATCAGAAAGAATTCGAAGATTTACAACTATCTCAAATTGACCTACCGGCATCGACATCTACTCGACGTCTAAACGGGACATATACCCTTTCCTAATCGCATGTTTTTTTATTGAAACCTTTTTAACTAAAGATAATTTCAATCGGATCCGAACATAAATTCTTTCTATTAAATCATATCTTTTGTATCTGCTCAGTCTTTTTTATACCGTCACTGATCTATCATCAAATAATTCGGCAGTTGGATGAAAAATTGGACAATAAACGGCTATTGTAAGTATACTGCCCTTAATACCTTCTAAAATTTCGTTGATACTTTAGTTTATTAATCAAAAACGTAACTTTTGACTGGGACTCGTGGCGTGGTCCTGTAGTCCAGCTTCATGGAGGTCAGGTTTTGAGGATGATATAGGTCTAAAGCGGCTCAGATAGTCTCAGTGATCATCTGATGATACCCGCATCAACTCCCACCATCGTTTAGACATATCAGACCATCACCTGCGTGGTTCGGAAGTCACGTTAAGCCGTTGGTCCTTGTATTTCATTGGTCATTGGGCTATTAATTAATGACCCATTCTAAGGAAGAGTCGGCCTGAGTTTGTAACAAGACTTACCTCATAACTCTTACTACCACTCATCACACTCATCCTTCACCACTTATTTGCCTTAAAATACCCGCATGAGAGTGGTCGGCATCTCAAATAGTGATTTAGTGATTTTACACCCAAAAATTCATTTTTCAAATCCTACTCACCCACCCAGCAATGTTTCAAACCACCAGTCCCGCCTACACCCTGTAATCTTTATACCCCCATCTCCAGCACATGAACTTTCTCCAGGAATAACCCGTGTTTGATGTCTTCTGGACTGTCTCCAGTAGCACCAACCTTCTCCTGTCAAATATATATCTGAGACATATTCTCCAGCGGTTCCAGTTGTTAGGTCTACACTGGAGCACGCTCCATTTCATCCTCACCTTGACTAATTGGAGACATCATAAAGTTGGAAGGTCTTCTCGGACCGGAAATAACATTGGAAGATGTTTATAAATAGATTAATTGAGTTGGAAAAATTGTTTCTAATGTTTAAATAGTCGAAATGTTGTTACCGTAAAAGAAATTTGTATCTTCATCCGGATAAAAATGTTGAAAAAAATTAGATGCCTCTAAATAGATGAATTGGGTTGGATAATTGTTTTACATAAATCACTATTTGAGATGCCGACCACTCTCATGAGGGTATTTTAAGCAAATATGTGGTGATATGTGTGATGAGTGGTAGTAATGAGTTATGAGTGTAGTCTTGTTACAAACTAAGGCCATCTTCCTTAGAATGGGTCATTAATTAATAGCCCAATGACCAATGAAATACAAGGACTAACATTGCTCGTGACTTCACCAACATGGTAGTCTGATATGTCAAACGATTGGCAGTTGATACGGGTATAATAGTGATTGAGACTTATCTGAGCCGCTTTAGACCTAATCATCCTCAAAATGCCTCCATGAAGCTGGGATTACAGACTACGCCACGAGTTCAATCAAAAGAATAATCAATTGGTATACTAATCAAGTGTTCAAAAACTAGTCAGTGGAGCCACTGCAGTACATTGTTATCTTTCAAATAAAACTTATTTCAAAAGATCTAATGCAAATTTCAGGTGTGAAGTGTTTCAAGAAAATTCTTGTTGTTACATTGCCCTTATTGGACAAAAACAAACAGGTACTGTGCACAAATTACCTTGTTTTCATGTACAAATTATTTTGAAAGGTTAATAACGGGTCGCATTGAAACCCTTGCATCGAAGCGTCGCCGCGCAGCAGAGGCGGAGCTGTGGCAAGCTTCTCTGCTGGCATGTTACCCGCAGTATAATCGCTTAAGGGTGAAGGTAGACAGCCGGGTTACAGCTTGAAGTCACGATAGGCGAGCAGTGACTACAACAAACAATCGATACTGTATACTGCTGCAGTCTCAGCTGACCTTTACTCGCAGTACTGTACAACCTTTCCATTCCAACACCGCCCTGCGCCCTTTCACTGTCCTGGTCTAGCCTCTAGACAATCCCGTGCATAATATAGAGGTGAACTTTAGTGAGGGCGACTGGAATTGAAATGTCAGACAACAGACACATTGGTGATTCGTGCTAGGAATGTTGATTAAAAAATAAATACTGCATGGTAAATGGTAAAGGTAAAGTTTGTCTTGTTTAACGAGGCGGAGTTAGGAGTACAAAGTCCTCTCTACCACTCAACACTAAATCACTATTTGAGATGCCGACCACTCTCATGAGGGTATTTTAAGGCAAATGTGGTGAAGGATGAGTGGTGAGTAATGAGTTATGAGGTGTAGTCTTGTTACAAACTAAGGCCGACTCTTCCTTAGAATGGGTCATTAATTAGCCCAATGCCAATGGAATTACAAGGACCAACGGCTTAACGTGACTTCCGAACCACGAGGTGATGGTCTGATATGTCTAAACGATGGTGGGAGTTGATGCGGGTATCATCAGATGATCACTGGGACTATCTGAGCCGCTTTAGACCTATATCATCCTCAACCTTGCCTGAGGTGCCATGGTAATATGGTATATACCTGGAGAACAAAAGTATTGAGGCTCTTGCAGTAAGGGTGGAAAAATGACGGTGCAGAGGTAGCCATCCAAAAACGTACCCGTTACGAATATAGTTAATTGGTTTAAAATAAATTATTCTTTATATAAGGTATATTGGAGTCAATTTTCCTATTTTCAGATTCTATTTACAGATTTGTTACTTTAAAAACCTTAAAAATACATCAATTTTAGAGCTATGAGCATCCTTTTTGAAATTGAAATATCAAAACTGTTGCTCCATTCCGCCCTAGATAATCTTTTTGACGTAACGTTAAGTTATAATACGGACGGAAAGTCATCAAGTTACAGTAAAAACATTTTGGCCGTCGTTTTGAAACAACTCTATGGATTTTGTAATTTTTTGGACCTTTATCGGCAATATTAAAATAAATATTTATCTCAAAATCGAATGAAATTTATTTTTATATATATAATTAAATCCGCTTTTTTTGTGAAAACTCCGCTCCAAACTTTCGGTAGTCTGGTTTTGCTGACTAACGAATTTAACCAGGATATTTACAAAAGGAACATTTGTACACAATTTTTTGAAAATCCACAACAAATGTGACCTGTAGAGAGTCTACAAATACTCGTATATAGGCTACATATGTATATAAGTTTTGAAAAAATGCTTAACACGTGTTCTGGGGGCCAGGATCGATGCTCATGGCAAAGCCCTGGGCCTGGGCTTTACCATGCTGACAGCATAAATATCTCATTTTTCCAAATGGAATTTCAAAATATAAAATTGCTCAAAACAACGTATCTGGGTGGGTATGCAGGGGAATGCAGTTAGGGGTAAGTGTGTCGACACATATCTCACCTTGTGTTGCGGGGTGTCGTTCACTTGTATTTCCCCCGGCGCAGCAGTCCTACCAACCCTTATCCACGTCTCGGGCGTGTTTCACATTTACACTCAGTTCAGTTGGCAACGTTCACTTTAGTCGTCCGGCCAAACAACAAAAAATAGCACAAAATGACCTGATTAAAACGCATACAATTTTGATACAAGTGTTATGCAAGTGTTGATACAAGTATTAAACTATACATGCAGAACACACATTTTGGAAATATGTCTTATTTCCCACTAATAATTTTGTTGTCAATAGGCAGGGATCACTATTGAACTGTGAGTCATTAAAGGCTCATGAACGTTTGTCATCACGGGCAGTCGTTTTTTGCCAGATGAGATAAACTATGCTCAAGGCGTTTGAAATGTGCTTGAAAACAGTCTTGGTCGTGGGCGGATTTTACAGTATACAAAGAGTATACGACACACATTGGGAAATATCGTGATCAGACGATAATTGCTGACCGACTAAAGAGTTAAAAAAAGGTAAAGTTTGTCTTGTTTAACGAGGCGAAGTTAGGACTACAAAGTCCTCTCTACCACTCAACCTCGACCTTTATTTAACGTCACCGTATAGTCACGTTACAAATTGTAAGTGGTAACTGGGGGATCGAACCCGCACCACCGGAGTGATGAGCTCCGGAGTCGCGCGCGATACCAGTCCGCCACGGATCCGCTTAAAACGGGGGAAAATATGAATGAACAATATGTGTAAGGTCTCTTCATGTATGCCTGGAAGCGATTTAGAAGTGCATGGTTGAAAATTTGAGTTACTTAATTTAACGACTACAATATACACGACCTGGGACGGTATTTCATGAACGCTTACTTCTCAGGCGGGTGTTCATGTATAAGATTACACATGTTTAAAACGACAAGTGCCAAACTATGTCTAATGGCCACTCAAGCTTTTATAACATAGACGAGTTTATGGCGTTTACAAACCTGAACTGCGACCTACTAGGAACTGGTGATAATTCAAATGAATGAGATTGGAAAAATTGTATGTATAAGACTTAGATGTCTAGTGTGAATGGAAAATATTCACAATACTGACGCTTGATTCCAACATTTAGACAATAAAATTTAATTACTACATTACATTTGACAATTTTTGCGCAATAAATATGTATTATTATTATGTTTCAACTGAAGTATGTGCGTTTCCAAACTGCTCGCACTACACAGCGCACCGCGGCCTCCACACATTTCGCACAGGCTATGCTTTCACTGCCGGCGTCACGCTTGGTCACGCACGCACGCACACGCACATGTCATGTCCCGCGCGCGCCGGCTCTTATCTTGATCAGCAATCAGCAACCCTTGCTGGCGCAGGCGATGACCCCTGTGAGCGCGCTCGGCGCCCGGGATAATTGACGCCGAGCGCGGCCCAGTTGAGACAAAAATGAGTACATTCGCTCAGCGCCTCACCTTTGGGCAGGTCAATTAGGAGATCGGCGCATCGTGTGTGCCAGGTACCACTTTATCGGAGTGGTTTCGATGAAAGCCTGAAATCGAAAATAACAAACAAGACCATCAGTGTGGATTTACCTTTCACTGTTGATGCAATGTGCAATTTTGTTACTTCGGCCAAGAGAAAAGTTAGTCTTGAGTTCATCCTTCAAAAATACAATAAACTTAAAATATACTCGTTAAAATATTATGTATTAGCGAAAACCGTTTGCAGTTTTGAGTTTCTCAACGCCTCCTGAGAAAAAGGCAAATATGACCATTCTACAGGTCGCATTTTTTGTCGGCTTTTCCCCAAAATTAGATACAAATGTTCATGTTGTGAATATCTACGGTTTATGAGGTTTAATGCTATAGACGTCACATTTATGATCCGATTTTGATGAAACTTTATGATATTTTTATGATTGATGATATATAGATATTTATGATACTGTATTTGGCATGTGTACCAAAAGTCAACAACAACATTCAAAGATCTGAAACTGTTGACACTACCTTGCCTCTATATTTTGGAGACATGCCTTTTTCAACTCAAAATGTAATGCCATAAGAGGTAGTGACATACACTCTTGTGAAACTAGAGGCAGGGACAACTACCGAACTGGGAGACACAGAGAACGGTAGTTCATGAACGTTTGCCTTCTCAAGCAGGAGTTCATTTCGTCAACAGATTACCAAATTCGTGCAAAAATGTCCATATGCTCGTCTGAGAGCGATTTTGATCTCTCAAGCATTCTATAGCACAGACGAGTTCTTGGCATTTAATTGGGAGACACTGCATTAACTAGGGTCTAGAGTGGTATGATTCGGATGAAAGGGAGAGAGTGAATGTAACAAATCTGTATGTTTGAATGTGTTTTCGATGTAAGAATGAGTGGAAAATTTTAGCGATTAATCTGACGAGGGCTATGCATTTATTGTAAATGTTCATGCAATAAAATATTTTGATTTATTTATCCGTTCAGTCAAACCAAGGAAGTGGCGAAAATAGTTTTTCGGCCTGTAGTGTGGGTCAAAATGGGGCTCTTCCGGCGTAAATTTTACCCCATTATAGCATGGTGAGCAAAGTTTTCCTTAATACAAAACACATGAACAGCAAGAATACACGAGCATGAGACGAGATTCACATGTCTACACATACGACATGATAATCCCCCTCACGACAAAGGAACATCACAGATACAATATGGGATGATGTAAGGGTAGTTGGAGGAGGCGGGGGGGAGAGAAGGGGTTACTATCTGAGCTAGCTTCATTACATGTAACCAGTCTATACTCGGGCTAATCTAGCTGTGCTCTTGCCTTTTGATACACATCGTTAATCTGAAATAGGGGAAACTCGGGTTGTAGGTTGGTTGTCTGTAGTATACGCTGATAACTGGAAAGTTACTATCACCTCATTTCCCTCAACTTATTTATGGATAAGATGTATTTTAGATTTCGAATTGTTTTCACTAATATACGATGTTTATATTAGAAATATTGATTTCGCTCTCGTATTTCAGAGAATAGTTGAATTTTTACTCTATATCATTACACTTTTACTGTTATTGGGACCATCGGTGGACCGGAGTGAACTAAACATGATGTGAGATACAAAACTTTAATAAAAAAATAATCAAGCTAATTTATTTAATAAGTGTTTTATTGTAAAGCTAAACAACAAAAATAGCGGTGAATTATAAGTTTTAAAATTTGAAAATTTAAATAGTGTCAAACACAACTGGTACTAAAGAAATTGTATAATTCTCGTACGCTAAGTGTTTGGAAGGCCCCCTTGTTCAATGTTAAAATGAGGTAAATTTGTCTTTTTATTAAATGTAAAACGTATTCAAGACGTATTACCCACTATTAAATAAAACCAAAATTACAAGCCTTATTATCGTAGAAACATCTTAGAACAATTTCAAATTTATAAGATCGAACAAAATTTAATCGATTAAATCAACATGTATTTCAGTTTTGCAAGAGTTTAAACTTAACAATAACATTTTTTATGTAACAATTGTAGAATTGCATAGCAAAAAAGGATAAAAACAACAAAATTATATCCTTATATATACCTATGTAAAAGACAAACTAAAAAACAAGTGACGCACCATACACGCATAAATAAGTGTGCATGTCACATAAAATATCAATGTTTGAACGTTTTAGTAGTAAATTGGTTGGTTACAGAATATTTAAAGAGTAAATATAACAGAATAACTGTTGAATGAATAAATATTTTAGCAAGAGTGCATTGACCCCAGCTAACACTATATAACATGTGCGCTATCGTCCGTACTCCTCCCATACAGGGTCAAGGGTTTGATATGGGCTGTTGCGGTGTGGGGGGGGGGTTATATCGACTGAGCGACATAAAAACCCACTTCCGGTCAGCTGAACAGTTTCCGCTATCCGGGTGACCCGAACAAACACCGCACGATATCAGGGTTGCCATTTTATTTTCGCAGAGTTGCAACAAAATATAGTTCGTCTTCTTCAAAAAACATTTTATTGCGTTGGGTTAGAATGATTTTGTGGGGATCATTTTACTATGTTTTAACGGAACAGTCCTAGTATATAAAAATGAATCAGTTTTTGTTGGAAATAGCACTCAAGAAAGGCTTAACAGATTTAGTTATCCTTTTTTTAGTTTCTAATTTTTTGGCAAAACGTTTTATGTTCAGAGAAATGAAGAAAATCACATAAAAACAGAAAAGTGACAAAAACGTTAGTGATTTAATTTAATTGTTGCACATTTTACTCGTGCCAAATGCCTTTTCAGCAAACAAAAGCATACAGCTGATAAAAATTAAATATCTAGTAAACATATGTTTTTGTAGACAGGAACAAAGTCTTTCGGATCAGCTAGGAATAAATAAATCTAGCTATAAAAATTAAATCGTTCACCAAACGATGGTATTAAATCGCAAATGTTGAATATTCGCAATTAAAATGATATAAGCGAGGAGATCCCACAGTTTCCCGAGGGTCGGGATGCTAAATCAAACTGAAGGCTGTTCCTTTCCTTCGGGACCATTTATCTTCATTATCTACGTGAATATTCTCTACCCGCAATATTTCCTATTTCATTGTTGTTGTTGTTAACCATCGTGTGTAATCAGTAAACATTCGTTAATTGTTGTTGTGTAATGAAGTGTGAGTGATTTTGACGTAGTGAGACTTTTTGAAACTACTTACAAACGTATAAGAAAATGATTGCTTCCTCCTATACAGGGTGTCCCATAAGTAAAGTGCCAGACTCTAGGAAAAGGTTATATGGGTCAAAATAAAGAGAAAATTAAGACTAAAGACTTTTCCAAAAACGCTTAGTTAACCAGATATTCGTCATTTTATATTTGTCACTAGTATTTATTATCTCCCACACCACTTATCGGATTTGACTCAAACTTAGCATAAATTTGTATCAAAGTAAGACCATTTATGGAAAGACCAGCATGATCTAACTTATCATTTTAAAACGGTGGCTATTTTATGGTATTTTAGGGCATTTTTGGCGTTACACCTTAATAGCGAATAAGCGGTGAGTTTTACGATAAAATGTAAAGAATATCGTTTTGTAGCGAACTTTATTACCTATTTTTTGACATCAAAATAAAAATCTATTAAGAATCAACAAATCATGGAAACCTCATTAACATCTGTATAAACATCGTACAATTTAATGAACAACACAAACATTGATTTTTTAGAAACATTAAATCAATATAATCACACAAATTCAATATTTAAATCCCGTAGCGTAGCACGGGTACTGTCAGCTAGTTATGTATAAACGTCCAAACCTCTATGGTGTCTAAAATAGTACCATTTAGACGAAAATGAAGTGTCAAATTGAGGATTTTCAACAACTAACAAGCAAACAAAGCAAATCCAACCACGGACACAACAGGATCACTAAACACCCATTAGTGATGACAGGTCCGTCTGTCTGTCTGTGTGTCGCCCGAGGTGTCGAGTGATAAGAAGTGACGTGTGTTTTGATAACGAGGAAGCTTTTGTGTTATGGGTTCGAATCCCGGCTTTTTTGTGTGCTAGGTCCTCCAGGGTAACGACTGTAACAGACCGTTAGTATTTTGTTACCTTGTGATACTTTTGAGGTTTGGAACTGGCCAGTTCACTTGCCACACAGTAAAAAAAGGTAAAGTTTGTCTTGTTTAACGAGGCGAAGTTAGGACTACAAAGTCCTCTCTACGACTCAACCTCGACCTTTACCTAGCGTTACCGTATTAGTCACATTACAAATTGTAAGTGGTGACTGCGGGGATCGAACCCGCGCCACCGGTGTGATGGGCTCCGGAGTCGCGCGCGATACCAATCCGCCACGGTTCCTTTTAAGATGGCAAATATCGAGTTTTACATGTTAATTTAAAAAAAAGGTTAAGTCCTCTCTACCACTCAAACTCGACCCTAACATAGCGTTACCGTATAGTCACATTATTAATGTAAGTGGTGACTGCGGGGATCGAACCCGCGCCAGCGAAGTGATGAGCTCCGGAGTTGCGCACGATTCCAACCCACCACAGGTCCGCTACTTAATTTAGTTCTTTATTAATCATTGTGTTCGTAACAAAAGGATTTGGTCACGTTGATACTTTGATTTGAAAACCCGTTGTCTCCTAGAGGGATTTTAAAGTAAGTATGGGATGAATGGTGAGTGTAATTAATGTTTTAAGGGTTGATAAGGTGTAGTTTTGTTACAAACTAGGGCCGACTGTTTCCCAGATTGGGTCATTAATGAATAACCTAACGACCAATGGAATGGACCAACTGCTTAACGTGACTTCCGAACCATGGAGAGTTGCTACTGCAGCGCCGGAATTTGAACACGGACCAATGTGGTACGAAGGGCTATACCACTGAGCCTATGCTGGCCATCTTCATAGCTAAAAGATGTCAATTGTAAGAAACTAGACATTTTAACATATTTAAAAAAACGTTTTATATTAGGTGAATATAGCCTGCATTGCATTTCTGTTCTAAAGCCAAATTCTGTCACAATTGTAATATTTTTTTAATTTTTTACAAGATGTAATACACTCTAAATATGAAAGAAGAGTGAAAATCGAGCCAGAGTGGCTGGATTTCAACACCCACGAAAGCGAAATTTCACTCTTTCCTAGTGGCCTTCACTCCTTCATATTTAGAGTGTAGAAAAGATACAGGTAGTGAATAAAAATGTGTATAATAAGTCTAATATTGGGCATCTAAGACTGGGACTCGTGGCGACAGCTTCATGGAGGTCAGGTTTTGAGGATGATATAGGTCTAAAGCGGCTCAGATAGTCTCAGTGATCATCTGATGATACCCGCATCAACTCCCACCATCGTTTAGATATATCAGACCATCACCTGCGTGGTTCGGAAGTCACGTTAAGCCGTTGGTACTTGTATTTCCATTGGTCATTGGGCATTAATTAATGACCCATTCTAAGTTTCTGCCTTAGTTTGTAACAAGAATACACCTCATAACTCATTACTACCACTCATCACACTCATCCTTCACCACATATTTGCCTTAAAATACCCTCATGAGAGTGGTCGGCATCTCAAATAGTGATTGTGTTTTTAAAATTCACAATGTACTGCTTACGAATGATTGTCAAATTATTTGGAAATTGTTAAATATTTGTAGTTTTATTTAAGTCTTTGTTCTGCTGCAAACCGAGTATCACATCAATTTTAAAATAACATTCAAGGAAAAATATAGATTCACGTTATTTTTAACGACCCCATCCCTGTGTCACTTGATAACATACAAAGGTTCGCCAAGGCATGATCACACGAGCACAACTACGAGTATACCCAAGTCTGGCTCCGGTTACCTTTGACGCACCGTGTACACGACAACAAAGTTATAATGATGCCTTGTATAATTGGAGCAACTTTTGTTCCTGGTCGTTTGAAGATTGATGCGTTGTTCCGTGTCCTAGTTGTGTAAGTAAGTTTGTCTCAGTGTTTTTTATTCAATATGCGTCCAGTATTCGGTCAATATTATGCTTGTTAGGAAAAAATATGTAAAATTATCAACTGCAAAGTATTTAGGAGTGTGGAGTAGTAGATGGGACCTTAAATTTCGTCCCGTAATAACAATGTAAAATATGGATTTTCTTGTGACACCTCACGACAACAGGTTTTATCGGATTTGTATGAAATAAACTTTGTTTTAACTGGCATTCAATGCTTTTTGTGACTCCGCCGAGCCAAATTTCCATTTTCCAGGTTATAAAAACGGAACATAAATTTAAAATTTACAAAATGATATATTTGAATTTTTGGTTAGACTTTTAAATAACTGAATTTTCAAAAAGGCATTCAGCGAAGTCACTGAAGTAAATTGTCATCTTCCTAATAAAACTGATTTAAGTTTAGTTTAAGTTGGTAGCTTGACTGAAGTTTTCATTTACACAACGGTTTTCCTGTAAAGTTTTATGGACAAATTAGATTGTACGATGAAATTGCAATATCGCTTATTCCATAAGCAAAGATTATTGTGTACAGGAAACCACTTTGCAAACGTCACGCTGAATACATCAAAAGTGGTAATTTTGTTTTTAAGTTTTTGAGCGATGATTTTACTTTCTATCTTAAAAAAAAATTTCCACAAGGTTTTCTTCAAAAGTTCATAAAATGAGTGATATCACAATTTCATCATAAGAATGTATCATTCGCACCTGAAAACACATAAGAAACCTTTGTATGCAATTAAAACACGGAACTATACTTTTTGGAGGTTTTTAATTTGACGACTCTGATGTCTGAAACGTTTTAGAACACTTTGATGCATGATGTTACGGCTTCGAAATCCAGCCCAATACAAACTAAACCAAGGGACGTCCCTATCAGGTGAAAAGGAGTACATTATGGGCAGGAATCTGCACTCGCCATGATGAGCAAACTTCCGTCAATGTCTAAATGAACCTCGGAAATGCTCCAAAGTTATCACATTATTTTCCCGAATCATAACGGCATCTCTTCCTCTCCATTGTGATCGACCGGCCTACCATGTAGCATGGTCCGGCTGTTAGTTTACCGTTGTGTCGATATTTTGTAACAACTCGCCGCCGGCGATGCGAACAGGAATTAATTTAGATCCGCAGATAAACTATATAAATTGGCGTCTCGCAGCGAACCCAGCCATTGTGAAGCTGTGAGTCTACAGATGTAATCATGTGTACGACCAGATGATGAGGTCAGTGGATGGAGAAATGATTCGATAAATTTCGACAAGAACAAATAAGTAAGCAAGGTTCGGGAGGATTGATTGAATTTTTGGGCATTTAGTCTCTTCTGGCTCACAGATAATCTTCTCTTACTGAACTACCGTAAGGTTAAACTGATGTGTAGTGGAAGAATCCAAAAGGAAAAGATGACATTGCTGGCGAATAGGATGGAATACACTAAAATTGTGTCGCAAGTATTTTGGAAAAAAAAATTTTAGCAGGTTTAAAGCACATTCTTACCGAAACCAATAACAACCAAGTCCTTGAAGAACCAGCTCAAGTGTCTAATAAATGTCGTGATTTTTTCGCTGGTGTTGCAGATCGTCTTTTGAATGGTCTTCCGTCTGGTAGTGATTTATCTCCTGTTCGGTGTGTCTCCGATTCGTTCTCCCTGATTGGAAAATCATGAACATTTTTAAATCTTTCTCAAATCTCTTCTGCTAGGCCAGATGGCATTTCATCAAAGCTTTTGAATTCCTTTGCTTCTTCATAGCAAATTAACTGGCGTTTATTCTAAATAATTCATGCATGCCCAGTTAGTTGCCTTCCTAATGACTTTAAAGAGACGATATTGACAACAAAGATATGTTTCGATGAAAAGCATCACCATTTTTTCAAACATTAAACTTGTTTAGTCGTAAACGCTCGGTTTTGGACTAATGCGCATGTGTAGTGAATGGAACAAGCTTTGTGTTTGTGTGTCTGTGTGTGTGTGTCATCAATGGAAGGGAGAGGGTCTAATTTAAGACCACATCCAGACCCAGAATTGGCTGGAGACAATCATGATACACACAACAGACTTGTAGAGGACATTCATCAGTATAGCTTCACATGGCTGACTGATTCCTCCTTCACAATAGATGCTACCCCTCCTTACGTAGACGCTGGTGGATTAATCACTAGTGTACATGTTGATATCGCTTTTGTTTCTGTGGTTGATCATCGCAATATCATGCGCAACGGATGGCGGACGGTCGTCAGTCACGTTTTAATCACGACTTCCATATGTGCAACTAGACTTTGAACAACGTTCTAGGCAATGTTTGCTCCTACCCTACTTCTTTCACCCAAGTCACGTTGAGCCGTTGATATTTTCAATTCCAATAACCC
Organism: Matsumurasca onukii; assembly: GCA_018831715.1. NCBI lineage: Eukaryota > Metazoa > Arthropoda > Insecta > Hemiptera > Cicadellidae > Matsumurasca > Matsumurasca onukii. Next base: position 7,504,074 of record CM032060.1, on the reverse strand, counting down.
AATCTGGGGAACAGTCGGCCCTAGTTTGTAACAAGACTACACCTCATCATCCATTAAAAATTCATCACACTCACCATCATCGCATATTCACCTTGAAATTCCCTCTTAAGAGTGGTCGGTGTCTTAAAACGAATTATTAAAATCCATCATTGACTTCAATTAGCTACTGCCCTTTTACCCCACCCTACCTATCCACTAGGTACATCTGACTTTCTTGATCCTAACATGAATGCTTGAGATGTTCATTGACTTAAATACAATAATATCTTGATCCTTAACTATCCATCTTGCGATTTACCAGGTCTAAGGCCTCACTGCATGAGAAATACAAAAACTCCTGCTCTGCGGTATATTGCCCTTGTCAAGTGAAGGTTCAAGATGAAACATATCATGTATAGTAGATTTTGATGTGAGGAAGCCAAATTTGTGCTCATATTTAATGTCATAAGAAAAGTATTGAGTTAAATGCTTCTCCGTTACATTTGAAAAAGTTGTTGCTCAGGCCTCCAAAATTGTTGCATAAACTCCAAATCTTCAACGGAACCCTTTTTGTGTATTTGACTATTGACAATTTAACCTCTTCGACTACAAGATTGATCTTCTCTACTTGTAATATCTTGTCTACTGCATGTTGTGCAGTATGTAGTTAAGTGTGCAGGCAGTCTGGTGATCACGCTAGTGGAGAAGTAGTTAGCAGACACTTTGAAGTGCAGAGTAGGTAGTTAAGTGAGAGAGAGCCGCAAGTTAACTCACTTACTCGTATGTGTGTATGTAGTCTAGTCACTTACTTGCTTCATGTATGTAGTTAAGTGTGCAGTCTGGTGATCACGCTAGTGGAGAAGTAGTTAGCAGACACTTTGAAGTGCAGAGTAGGTAGTTAAGTGAGAGAGAGCCGCAAGTTAACTCACTTACTCGTATGTGTGTATGTAGTCTAGTCACTTACTTGCTTCACCTTAACTTACCCAATACAGTTATCCTTATCATTTATACTGGAACTCTCTCTTGTATTACTTAAAATTAAATTTAAGTTGCTGAAAAGGGTACGACTTGTGTAATGTTATAATAAGAATTGAAACCAAGCCGACACGCAGCTAGGCGCTAAAGCGCCGCTTGCATGAGTGAATCGGATTTCCTTTGCAATTTGTTACTCTAATTTGTTCCGTTCGCAGCCTCGCTTCGGCCATCGGCCTCAGACTCACGTGGAACATTATCACGAGTGCTACGAGGCTTTTTAAATTTGATAAGCGTTTTAGTAAACTAACGTAGTGTAAAATCAATTCTGCAATGAATGGAGAGTAACGGAATGAACATTTAAAATGTTTGGCACACAAAGAATTGTTCATTTATTGTTTGACCTGCAGCCTCGCGGGTTTTCGCCTGAACAATGTTCAACATGCATTGCATACTTTGTTTGATAATATTCACTACCTGCGGACATGCACGGCCTGTTGTGAGTTTGGATGAAAATTGTTTTGTTTCTATTTGTTTTTGTTTTGTGTTTACTTATTAACATATTATTTTCAAAATATTTACGTACTGATTACTGTTGAAAATTAAAAGTCCCCGTGTGCGTTGCCTTTTATCTCACATACCACGCTATGTTAAGCTAAAATACATTAGCTGTTAATCCATGATCTTGACTATTTAGCTCGTCAATTCCAATTCTGTTAAACATAAATTAATGTTTTTTTTACTGTAAAAACTAATTAACTAAATCGATGGCTAATACCAACGTTACGGTATAGCATATGTGAACTGGATAGTAATCATTGGTGTACCTTGGTACTGGTATTTTATTAAGCTAAAGTTTATAAGTCTATTATATTAAGCCAATATTCTGTTAAGTAAATTTAATTCTTCAGATGTTACGAAAATCATATTAGACATCTCTTTTATTGGTTATTGAAAACATGTTGTTTTAAAATAGTATAAAAATGTAACAAATATTGTGATGTATGTAGATTAAATACTAGCGTATGGGGAAAAACTATTTTTTAACACAGAATACACTGAAATATTTTAAAGTATTTATAAACACTACAAGGATATTAAAACTCAATACTCTTGTCGATGTAACCCTAATAAACTAAATGTAAGGATTTTCATAAGAATGTTTGTTCCTCGACGGTGAAACTAACGTCAGAGTCGGAGCGTTCCTCAAATCATATTTTAATGTTTTTGTTTAAATCTTTTAAGCAAAATTATGAATCCAAACATTAAATGAAGTAGTTTCTAAAATTAAAACCTAAGCCCTTACCTTGCAGTCGAAAATCAACATAGCAAGTACAGACAGACAGAACAGAGCACAGAGAGGCGAGTGTATTGTGTATTGACATTGCTGAAACGATTTCCATCTCGGAATTCACTTGTTATTGCCGTTATTTGCCAGCAGCGAGTTTTGTCCGATACAATCGAGAACAATTACGATTCCTTTTAAGTGTTTTGTGCAGCTTTTATTGCCCTTTTATTGAGTGATGTTATCTACTCGATTCGAATTGAAATTTTGCAAAGTTTCCTAGCGAAATGTATCGCTCGTTATGACTGAATTGGTAGTTTTATAATGGTCATTAGGTTTTGTTATATTAGGCGTGGAATTATTACAGGGTTGGGTGAAACGATAATAATCCGATTAGGCTGCGTTCCTCATAAGATTTAAAACTTTCAAATATTGTCATTTTGGAAGATCAAACAAAACCGTCGGTTTTGTTGGTAATTCATAACACCGTTACGATTTTATGGCCCCTCCGCGCCGTATGACGATTGTGACCTGCAATTTCGTCGACGTTTCGGCTCGCGCAGCCACGTCCTCAGGGCACATTGTTGAGCAGTAAGCATGCGCAGATGCGCCCGGCCAGGTGCTCTCTCACCTTTACACGAGGGAGGGACGTGACATCAAACAGAGGCGCATCTGGTGAATCATTTATCACCCCGGCGGACACCTTTGGTGGACTTTAATTGAGGCTGTCCCATCTGCCGGGGGCAATATGGACAATGGTGTGCTGAGAAATTATCTCTATGATCGAAATAAATCATATTTGAGTTATAACAAATAGTTTGGGATCTACGAGAAAATACTCTTCCAGTTCGAAGAATCGAACTTGAGATGACATTAAAAAAAAGCATAACGTAAATGTATTCCAAAGTTTTAAAATCATGTCAACTCTTAGGTTGTTTTTCAGTCGTGAGATAATTCACCTGGTAACAATTTCCTGCCGTATTAAATTTGAAAAAGGGTTATTCCCAAAACGTATCCATATTCTTTTCTGTGAAAATACTAGCACAGTTTACTGGGGTTTGTTTTACCTTTACGTACCTATCGTTGTCAATCCTGATTCGGAATGGATGTACTCGCAGTAGAATTGGACTAACCTTTGTTTTCTCTTTGTTTCAGGTATGTTAGAGATTCTTAAAGGCGTTCAGTGTTGTAGTAAGTAAACAAATATTTGTTTTCATACATACTTCCATTAAGTATGTAATTTATACAACTTCGACTAAATGCAAAACCAGTTCATGACCAGCTGTAATTTTCCTTAGTTTGTGGACTTGGTGTAGGTGCGCCATTTGATTATTTTGACCAAGGAGGATTATTTTCGTTTCTGGAATAATATAGTGGTCACCGCTTCTTAGAAACCATAGATTAACCAATCACCAAACCTAACCATTTTTGATGATTTTTGTGTGCCATTTTCTCGGGTTTTCTTCTTGAAGGTCTATCTTTGGTTGGTATAAATCCCAATGATTTTGACAAGTGGTCAGTATTATAAAATACTTTATCTATTTACCAAAATATATTTATCCGGTCCCTGTTCAGGCGCCTTTTTCGTTTTTAGTGAAGTCTTCTTAAGTGGCGCAGTCCCAGAGTAGCGATCTCTACCTCTTGAGAGCCTATACCTTGAAGAGCATCACAGACTAGCGAACAGTCGCCCAGTGGGCGCGAAGTGCAGAAGAGTTTTGTACAGTCACCCGGAGGGGGAGGAGGAGGGAGACTACAATGACGGGTTTGATTGTGTTGTGACTTATAACGGAGTTGGCAGATCCACGCTCTGTACTGTACCGGGGCAACGACTCCACAATCATCGTGCACAGCTGTAGAGTGTGTCCGGGCTAGCGTTGGCCATTAGTGGTCTGTAGGGGGTACAGTGGACGGTGCGGCGAGGGGGGAGTGGATGACCTGTTGTGTTGGTAGCCGTGGAAGATCTAAAGTTTTAGAAATAAAATGTGAAATAACCAACTCATGGCATTGAACGATACCGTAAATCCGACAAAATTTCTATTAACGGAGGGACAGTGATAGTTTGCCCCAAAACGTTTCATGAAAATTTGTAAAAAAACATTTACGTCACCGATGTGTACCTAAAGTTTGAAAATCCGACCGGCTAAACCAAGATGGCGGTGAAAACTGTTTTCCGCCACCATTTTGGTCTGGCTAACGGAACCGGATTTTGTGGATCTGGATCATTGAATTCAGAGAAGCATATATTATTCTGTGTTTGCTGATTTGGATACACTTATTAGCTGCCGTGACATCAACCTCGACCTTTACCTAGCGTCACCGCATAGTCACATTACAAAATGTATGTGGTGACTGCGGGGATCGAACCCGTGCCACAGGAGTGATGAGCCCAGAGTCGCGCGCGATCAAATCCGCCACGGATCCGCTAAAGTTTCGCCACATGTGTACCTAAAGTTTGAACAATCTGACCGGCTAAACCAAGATGGCGGTGAAAACTGTTTTCCGCTGCCATCTTTGTCTGGCCAACCGGATTTCGTGGATTTGGATACACTTATTAGCTGCCGTGACATAAGTCAGTCAGCCAATGACAAGTGTACCAGACGTGTGCCATAAACCCGTCAACATCGTAGAAAGCCTGCCGTTAACATTGTTTTCGAACGATCTTTGGCTTCGAGAACTTTTATCAAATATGTCAGTCTGTTGACGAATTGATTTTAGTATGTGTCTTACAGTTCGTTTCGGTAATTCTCCCAGCCTCTAGTTACATAAGAGTGTTAATATCTCTTAAGGTTTCACACTTAAATATGAAAATAAGCACGTTTCCAGAATTTTGAAGCACGGGGAGTTTTCGGCAAATCTCATTAATTATTATGCTGCCGATTCTCCGAGCAACAAACAAAAATTTCAACAAGCCTTGCGTTTCGCGAACTGAACAATACCAATTTCTCATTCGCAGAACGATATTTCTGTGTCGAAAGATTAATCATTACTTGGCGAGACGTGGCACTTCATTTAGTGTTAATGTTAATCTATATGCAGCCTAAAGTAAAGACGCAGTGGTGGAAGTTTCTTCATTTCTCTCTGAGTTGTGGTTGCACCTGTGTCTTATGTATTCATTCTGCAAGCTGAATGTGCAGTTCAGGCAAAATGTTGTGGGTATTTTGTCTTACGAGTTACAAAAAGACAAATATTTCTATGTGAGTTGAAGAGACTTCTGTTCTACACAAATGCGAAAGAAGGTCTATAAAGTTATGTTTAAATATGTATTTAATATGTTACACGAGTAAATTTTCCGTTTATGAATAATTTAAAACCTTTGAATAACCACTTGGCAAAGTGTAGTTATATTACCATCACTATAGTATAGAGATTTCAACACAAAGATATTTATTTAAGTTGAAAATAATTTTTAAGATCTTTTCTCCACTCAAAGTTTAAATCACAGGTGACTGAACGAGTAAATGTTTAGGCACTCCCCCTCAACCACGTACTATTTTTGAAGCTCTTGGTGTGAAACCTTTGGGTAAAAACTGAAAACATTCTTTTTTAGGCTGACAAGTTGGTGGCCAAAAAGGATGGCGTCTGAAAATCTGATTTTGTAGTTAGTCGATATTTTGAATCATAGCGACAAACTCAGTTACAAATGCCCCCAAAATATGAGGCCGCAGGCATTCATTTTAAAACAAAGCACGTTCAAAGTACTAAATATATTTTTGGCTTAGCGTAAAATATTCAACAACGATGTATTCCAATTAAATTAATGTAGACCTTCCTATGGTTTCTAAATAAAACAGTGAAACCTGGACGTCATATGAACTATCAGGAGTCTTACGAATTTTCTACCAAAGCATTAACACATTTATTACACCTTCGTCGTTAGGATTCTAAGGATATGAGCGCTGAATTGTTTTATGAATTTGCTGAACAATGCGGAGTGCAATTTTGTCGCATGAGTCCACTTGGAATAGACAGTTTTGGTGTTCTCTCTTAAATCCTCCGTGAAAATTAAAAATTAAAAAACAACTTAATTCCCAGTTTGTTGCTGCGTAGTGTAAAATACAACGGACTGGTGAAGTAATTAACTCTCCAATAACACTTCTCGTTGCTCGACTTGGCCGCCAGAGTTCAGCACTGTTCAGCTTATCTGAGCTAATTTATGCGTTAGGCTCAGCGGGTTATTAATGTGCACCAAGTTTCGTCGCAGTCTTGTGCCCTTGTACGCTATCCCGGCCTCGCTAACTTTCTGTATGCTGACGATACCTTGGTAATCTGCTGATTGATAAATGTGTATTCCTCTAAAAAAGCAAAGCAGTTAAAAATGTCATGGCAAGGGCGCGTAGTTCATTATAAAAAACTTGGTAGAAATGATTCAGTATTGTCTACTAAGTGGGGTGTTTTTAATGCTTACTGATACTAATATAGAAACAGTGTATGCCTCGAAAAATGGGGTCGTGAGCATTGTTTGTTGTTAGTGTTGTATTAGTTTTCTGAAAATCCTGGCTACAGCCTTATCAGCCGTTGATCGAATGCAGTAGACCTTTTACAAAACTGTGAAAGAACTAAACATGTGCTTCTTTGCATAGCCACGTACTTCTTCAAATCAGGCAGAATTTGACTATGAGATCTTAAAAGAATTTGATTTACTGTATCAATAAAACCATCGGTTGTAGTTTATAAAACAGAAACCTTCTTAAATATAGTAAAAATAAATATTGTTATGTCGTTTTACAGGCTCTGTTAAAAATGTATGACACACTCTAAAATTAATCAATAATTTTAGTATTTGCGTACATTGTTATTAAATTCTAAACATTACTAAAGGTTTACATTAACCGTACAGTACAACCGCATAACCCACTGAAATGCAACAACCCAGATATAACCCCCTTGCACGCAAAGGCCAGATGCCGCATCGTGCTGGGCCATCTGGTCGTGTATTCATGTCCCATGTGTACGATGGGGAGGGGTGGGGGTTTATATCGACTAGGGATACAAAACTCGTCTCCGGCCAGGCCTAAACACACAAATATATACCCGGGATATATGTCAGACCCCTACCCTCCCCCCAGCTGTCGACCTATCTGGGTGCGACGTGAATAAAAAACCTGGACAGCATCTCCAGTGTAAACCGATGTTTTGAAGAGGATTATATTTTTGTACATTTTCGTGAATCGTAAATTAATTTTCGTTACGTTTTTTAGATTATATGTCAACACAAAACATTAGGAAATGAGATTGAAAAAAGTAATCAGGTAAACTGACCAGTCAAAATTAACACAACCAAACCACAAGCGCTATGTGTGTGTTTTCGCTGATTACTATAGGATTATAGCTCGTATGTTTTGTGTTATAAATTAGGTTAGTTTTCACCTGAAGACGGGATTAGATTCCAGATCTTGAAACGTTGGGTTTTCTTGTTGCCTAACGTTAGAAAACGTCTAAAACAGTCTAATTTCTATAGTTGGACGCGCGTCAATCATTTAGCCTTAACTAAAGTAATAGTTGTCAAAAAGTTTAATGACCTAAAGCATTGAACTTTCAATTTTTGATATTTCAGATATTTCAATTTTTTGTAGTAATTTTAATGTATCTGTGTTTTTGATGCAGTTCCAACATGCATGATGTTAAATTACGGGATTGATGACGAACCCTAAAGTAAAATGTACAAAAAATTCCATACGCACAGTTGGTTATATTTTAACACATGGGATTCAACCGTGCTTATTTAAAAGTACATTCTATTAAACATATAGTCAACAATAATTTAAAACCATTCAAAACGCCCTCTGAATTATCAGGTTTATCTATCAGCTGGATAAACAGTATAATGAAACAGCTGAGCTGTAATTGAGTGACGTCATCAATAAAGCAAGTAACAGGTACACGAAACTGCACTTCCGCTATGTTTGTGTAACAGGTTGACAAGGGAACCGTTTCAGCGATATAACGGTTACCGTACTTAAATGTAGAAATATTAATTAAATACAAACAAACTTTGCTGTTACACTGGATTTATGTGTATTAGGAAGGTTTTTATGGATTACTAAAGCTTTTTAATTTTGTATTAATGTTGCGAATATATTTTATTACAATACTATAAGTATTTTTATAAAATATTAATTTGTTTCTAAAATATTAATACAATGAAATATAAATTAAATTTGAGTTGTTTTTATTTAGATTAAAATTAACAACATTGTTCAGCATAGTCTGTATTGAATAGAACCAAAGATAATGTTATGATAGTTAGATAGGGCATAGATGCCACATAGCTGAGAAAGGAAACTCAACATAGTTGCGGCAGCCCAAGCACAGATAGCGCTGCCATCTCTTGCCGCATTTCTCCCCCTCGGCTCCACATACTCGAGTTTGTCTGATGTCCATGATTTAAATGTGACCAAATCGTGCAATATTCGAAAACGAACAAACTTGCGCGTGCCTGAGGCTGAAAATTCCCTCGCAGCGCCATGTGCTTGGGCTGCCGAATTATGTTGATTTCCCGCCTAGTCATGTGGCATCTACGTGCAATCTACCTACCATAACATAATCGTTGCTGGAACCTAAAAACTGTATTACTTTAGTCATTGATTTTACTTACAGAAGCCTAACTGAATGCTAACAAATGTTCGCAGCCAGCTTTTAGTTTTCTTGTAGTTCAGTATTGATCCTGCAGGTGCTCCACTTGTTTAATTTTGACTGCTGATCATTGTAATACTTAAAAACTAATTTACCAAATCTTCAAAAGCTTCTTGGGTTGATTCCAACAGAGTGTGGGCTAAACTCAGCTAACAGGAGTCCTATTCGAGATGGGCCTTTATAATTAATTCAATGATTGATACTTGAATTGGGACACCGACCACTCTTAGAGGATACTTTAAGGTGAATAAAAGATGAATGGTGAGTGAGATGAGTGTTTTGACTGGGACCGACTTGTTTCCTAGATTGGTCATAATTAATAACCAAAGGACCAATAGCATAACGTGATTTAAGTCAGCATTATTTAAAATCAAGTCGTGTATGAAATGCATGCAGTGTAAGTTGAACTGGATTATACACGCCGTGTGACATATGGCGCATTTATATTCATTTGGCGGGTTGGCGCTAAAGGCAAAGTGAGGTTATGTTGGTGGCGTCGTTTGTTTTCATACAGTTGTGACAACCTCTCCCCGGGCGTGCGACAAAATACCCCTCCGTTCCGCGATGTATACTGTATGAAGTTATTTCGGCTTTGTACGGCAGATTTTATTGGCACTAAAGTGTGACAGTAAAATCGTGAATTATGAGTTTGGAAAACTGACGACGGTCGTTAATTTCGGGTTGACGAGTTCATCACTGCCGACGAGATGTTTATAGGCTCTGTTCGGGGGTTTACTGGGTGTTTTATTTGGATGCCGAATATTTTAATCCATATAGGCGGAAGAAAGGAAGGGTTTGTCAAATTGCTCTGTAACGCACTTAATGACAAATGTAATGGTGTGCTAAAGTTGTATTTCAATTCCCATCGAAATATAGGGTTGTTTTAATGATATTTTAGGCCGTAAGAGAGAAAAGAGAAATCAAATCATTACTTGTATTGTGTTGAAAAAGGTCATGAGTTCTAGAATTTTGACAGGCATAACACAATACACGCATGCAAACATACAATAAATACACTCATCTATCTCACACTATCTAATTCATTTCGCTGTCAACACCAGGGTCAGTCTTCGTGATGGTTGGTCTCCCATTATTTGCCAGAAACTCGCTGGCATTATAAAATACCCTTGACGATAAAAAGTGTTTTAAAACACTACGCCTTATTAACATGTTTTCCGATAAACTAATGATTAATTAAACACCCAATCAGAAGTCAGACGGTAGGTGTTCAAAACTACCGTTCTGTGTTGCCCGGTCCGGTGGTTGCCCTTGATGTTCATCTGTTCTAATCTCGTGGTTTAAACATTGATTGGTTGAGGCTTGGTTATTCAACAGTTTTCTTTTGGTAGTGCATTCATTTGATATAGTCAAAGATTATGTTATGGTAGGTTGATAGCGCATATAGATGCCACATGGCTGGGGCAGAAAAATCAACCTATTTTGACAGCCCAAGCACAGATAGCGCCGCGATCTCTCTCCGCGTCCCCTCAACTCCCCATGCTCGAGTTTTTCCCATGTGATGACTTAAATGTGACCAATTCGGGTGATTTTCGAGAACTTTACTTGAAACTTTTAAAATAATTCCCTCGCCGTGCTATCAGTGCTTGGACGCTAGGTGTTGCTTAATATTGCGTAATTTTCCTTAATTCCTTATTTTTATCCATATTCATTTATTACTATCCATGTAAGACACCTGGAGGAAAGTTTCACTACACGATCCTTTCTTTCAAAATACTTTTCCACCATATAATTTAAAAAATCACTAAATTTATTGTAAATTTTACGTCAAAACACAAATTTTGTCGGTTAGAAAGCTCAGGTAACCCCACATTTCAGCCAGAACTGTCTACAGCGTTATCGGTGCCAGTAGCAGAACGATATTAGGGTCAGTAACCGGTTGCCTAGCAACGGATAAACAAGTCTCTTCAACTCTTTAAACACTTCTGCCAATAAACATCAGCCTCTCTGTCAGTATTGATTACGTTTTCAAGTGGCATTCGCTGCTTTATAACAAACAGCTGGGTGTTTTATAATATTGTTATATACTGTGTATTATTGTTGTTTTGAGTACTTTTTAGATGTATTACTTGTTAGGATATTTGGCTTGGGTGGTTTACCCCAATGTCATAGTACGTGTCCTTTAAGCGATGTTTTACCTCCTCATTTTTGTATTGGTAAAACGAATGACTGTAAAGAAGTTTTTATTCAGTTCTACTTTAATAATTATTGTGTTTCTATTTATTTGTTGCCACTGATAAGAAAATTATCTCAAGTCTTCTGAAACAGTTTCTTATTGGAATTTCAAAATAATGAAGAGTACATCAAATAATCGATAACAAATTTTATATTTATATATTTTATATATTCAGAAAATAAATTTAATATATTCAGAAACAACGTTTCTATCCTCAGACCAAACACCAGCTTATCATCGGTTGGTGTTCGGTGTAAGGTTAGAAACGTTTCTCTGAAAGGCCTCGCCAAAATATTAAATTTGTTATTGATTATTTGATGTACCTTCATTATTACAAGTAGAGTCGTGTACCAGCCAGTGAGTTAGCAAACTCAAATAATTACACTTTTCGTAAGAAACCAGCAAACTTAAATCTAAATCAAGGTTATCATTTACGGTTAAATATGATAAAAATACTTCTGTAATCTTCTGGTATCTCCTAATTTGGCCTTAAACTATCCAAGCTTTTTTATAAGTGATACCACGTTCTTGAATTCGAATGTTATTAGGTCATATCGACAGTCCCTTTTGTGTGTTAGAAATTAAGTTAACCTTTAATTTAAAAGCAGCTGTATTCGATAATGCATGTCTCTTGTGTTGTTACCAAAAGTTTTTTTCAACGTAGTTAGGTTTTATAAGCTACCAATTGTTCAGTTCTCTAGCTACAGTTTGGCAATTACTGAACACTTTGACAGGTTTATTGAACAATGGCGTGCAGTTCAACTCCGGTATTCACAAAACACGTTTAGCCCAGTCCGTGCTGTGTTTGATACAGCTAGGCAGACACAAAATGTGTTTGACATCAAAGTACAGTCACGTGGTGTGGGGGGCAAAGCCCCGGGTTTCATTTCCCTGACCAAATCTTCTCGTCAAAACAACCAATGTTCCGCCTGAAATAGTTTCGTTGGGATTAAATATTGTGTAGCTCCGTAGAGGTTAAATCCAAATAACGCATTTTTGATAACTGTTATTGAAAGGTCTATCGAAATGCAATCTTTGACAAACTATAATTAACTCAACATTTTACCCTTAACTACATAGTTCGTGTTCTCAGCCTTCCTACTAAAATTCTCTACTTTTGAATCTGTTGAACACGTTTGACGTTATTCTTCGATAGTTATCATCAATTATAAGTAAGTACTCTCAGTTTCTTAATAGTAGAGTCCGTGCGTTTCTTCGTGGCGCTTGACCTTGACGACTAAAACCAGTTATAACTGGGTTTTCGAGGGTGGGGGTAACCAACTGTTCAGTCTTTCCATGGCACTCGTACTGTGAGGAAAGGCTATTACTGTACTTTTCGAAAACATCGATTTGTCCCCCCACTCTGTCCCCTCACCAAACGAAGAAACTAAGTTTTTAGAGAGGGGTTTAAAAAACGTCGTAGAATACTTAATATTTATTACACGCATCTAACTTAACCAACATTTAGTACTAAAAGTCAACAATATCCGATTAGACATGAAAATGGCGGTGTTATATAGATTTTTCGCCACCATCTTGGTTAGAATAGTTAGAATTTGTGAATATTTGGTTTACATGGTGGTTACGGTCACGTAAATGTGTACACCAAGACGTATTGTAGAAATCGGATCAAAATGCAATTTTAAAGCATAAATCTCCATTTTTCGGGAGAAAGCTGCCCTTCTCTC